>BPLR01002893.1:0-61244 GCA_021605095.1 Caerostris extrusa
ATTACAATATTTAATTAATAATTATATATATGGACCTGATGGTCGAGTGGCTGGCACTCGGGGCCTAAGTTACTGGTACGAGTTCCGGTAGTGTAATGGATGTTTGTAGTGGTTCAAAAATCCATTTAAACTGTAGGTCCCAGGTATAGTATGACTGTAAGAACGTTGGGCGTAAGAGCTAACAACCTTATCCCCCGTGAAAGAAAACATCTGCCGTCTTAATCTGCCAGTAGGCAGACGGACTTAATCATGGGGATGTTGAACAATGAAGAAGAAAAAATATTTTTTTAAATTTTATGTTCTCTTTTTAATACAAATACATAAAAAACATTAAATAACAAACATCATATGATGTTTCATGTTATGTTTGATAGTAAAATATTTTATATAAATATGTCTAAATTAAAAATGTCTTAAAGAAATTAAAATTTTAATGCTCTTAACTTAATTAAAATTCAAAATGTCAAAAATTATTAACGTTTTAAGTGTGAAATATCAATTACTAATTTATATAAAAAATAAATAACATTAATAATCCATACCATAGCATATACCTATAAGTTAAGGTAAACTCAAAACATTTCTCCTGTCAAATTAATAGCAACCCTTAATCTTGTATTATAAAAGCATCTGAAAATTTTCAATTAAATCTATAATTTTCAATCAGTATTTGATGTTATTATGTCCCTCATCCGTTTATATTAAATATGTCTTTAAAAAATATATTAATATCTTCACTTCCTGTCAAACAGGCAAATTAATTTAAGCGAGTAACATTTCCTCATAATAAATACCCTAAAAAAAAAAAACTTAAATAATACAAAATTGACTTCTTCGCAAGTGAATCGCAATTACGTGTCAATCAAGTGTTGAATATATTACAACATTTCTTACTGTCGATATTGGAGGAAGAAATAATTTTTAAAATAATAAATTAAAGCACAGAAATGTAAACAATAATATGATTGGCATCCGATTGTGAGTATCTACTCCAGAATATTATTAAAATGTTTCTCGGGATATTCGAAATGCTTTAAGTCGGCAAGGAAAAAAAAGGAAAAATTTTCCCAAAGCTAATATTTGTGCTTCCTTTACTTTGAATTTATTAACTTCATGACAAATTCATGACGGCCGCTTGAAATCAAAAGTGAACCGAGTCAAAAAGTGGAAGAAAATATACTTATAGGGTTACTTTCCTTTGAGTTTATAATTTAATTTTTTTGGACATAAAAAGTTATATTTTTTAAAGTAAAATTTCGATGCATATAGAATAATGTTTATTCAGTTTTGTTTATACAAAATAAATTATAAACAAAAAAAAATCTTCAAAAGATTAGATATATTTAAAAACAGTTCTACGAATTCTTTTAGAATTGAGTTTCTGCAACTAAACAACGTAGAGACAAACAATTATATATATATTTCAGTTATAAGCAGAATAAACCAATAGTATGTATATTTTATATTTTAAAACTATTTATAATACATGTAATTTATATTTCGCAATAAAGCAGTTGTGTACAATTTAAAAGCCCTTTAAAAACTATTTATAATCTCATTAGAATATTTAAACATATCTCGGCCTGATGGCCGAGTGGCTGGCACTCAGTGCCAGAGTTTTCGGGTTGAATCTCCGGTAGTGCAATGGATGTTTGTAGTGGTTCAAAATCCACTTTAAACTATAGTTACCGGTCAAATATGAGCATTGTGGAGGTAGTGTTGGTTCGTAGCATATCTTCAAGCTATCCGTATCCTCTGAGTAGTGCTAAATGAGTAACATCGTTGCAGCTCTTTTATAACAGAAAGATTAAATCTCTGTATTGTCCCTGCATTATTACACCAACATATCAGTAATTGATTAAAAAATATTATCATTAATTGAGTGCATATTAGTACAACGAATATAAATATATATCTAATTATAATTTTCTTCCAAAATTAAATGTACTATTAAAAAAGTTGTAAATAACAAATATTATTCTAATTTTAAAAGTTATGTTTCATGTTATTTTAAAATGTGTTGAATAGCCCAAAAATATGTTAAATAACCGATAAAATCGTTTCATTTTATGTTGATATAAAACTTCTAACTAATAACTTTAAAAAAATTAAAATGTCAAAATTATTAAATGTTTAAGTGTGAAATATCAATTACTAATTTATATAAAAAATAAATAATAATAGTAATCTATACCGTAGCATATACCTATAAGTTCACGGTAAACTTAAACATTTTTCCTGTCAAATTAATAGTAACCCTTAATCTTGTATAATAAAAGCAATCTGGAAAGATTTTCAATTAAATCTATAATTTTGAATCAGTATTTGATGTTATTGTGTCCCTCATCCGTTTATAATAAATATGTCTTTAAAAATATTTTAATATCATCACTTCCTGTCAAAGCGGCAAATTAATTTAAGCGAGTAACATTTCCTCATAATAAATATCCCACTAAATAATAAAAATTGACTTCTTCGCAAGTAAATCGCAATTACGTGTCAATCAAGTCTTGAAATATTATAACATTTCTTGCTGTCGATATTGGATGGAAGAAATAATTTTTAAAATAATAAATTAAAGCACAGAAATGTAAACAATAATATGATTGGCATCCGATTGTGAGTATCTACTCCAGAATATTATTAAATGTTTCTCGGGGTATTCGTAATACTTTAAGTCGGCAAGAGAAAAAAAAAGGGAAAATTTTCCCAAAGCTAATATTTGTGCTTCCTTTACTTTGAATTTATTAACTTCATGACAAATTCATGACGGCCGCTTGAAATCAAAAGTGAACCGAGTCAAAAGTAGAAGAAAATATGACGTTATTTTTCTTTGAGTTTATAATTTAATTTGGATTTAAAGAAGATATATTTTTTTAAATAAAATTTCGATGCATATGGAATAATGTTTCTTTATACAAAGTTTTAGTTTTGTTTATACAATGTAAATTATAAAAAAAAAAAACTTCAAATATTAGAGATATCTAAAAACAATTAGAATTTTTAAAAAACAATTCTTTTAGAATTTGTGTTTTTACAACTGTAATGAAGTAAAAGACAAGCAACATAATATATTATATATCTATTATTTAGAATTTAAATATTTTCAGTTAATAATTATAATAAGGCCGATTTGGTTTGTCGGTTATAGCATTCTGTGCACTTTGTCTTGTTCAGACCAATTTCTTAGGTCCCAGTTTAACGTTTATTTCGATGCACTAACAAACATCCATGCCCCACCGGAGTGAATCGAATCTGAAGCACCAAACTCATTTCATATTATAATTTGGTCATCATGGACGTTAGTTATACGTAGAATGCCGTCAAAATTGTGAAAGTATCGTATATTATAGCTTCATAATATATCATTTCGCCTTTATTTATCGCACAGAATCCATTTAAACCAATTTTTAATATGATTGGCATCCGATTGTCCTGTCAAATCTACTCAATATTATTAAAGCGTAATCTTGTTTCAGTAATTTCATAATAAATAAAATGTCTTTTAAAAAAACAGTCACAATAATACAAAATTGACTTCAAAATTGTCGCAAGTGAATCGGAATTACGTGTCAATCAAGTGTTGAATATATTGCAACATTTCTTAGTCGATATTCGGAAGAAATAATTTTAAAATAATAAATTAAAGCACAGAAATGTAAACAATAATATGATGCATCCGGCTACTCCAGAAAGGGAAGTAAAAAAAAAAGGGAAATTTTTTAATATTTGTGCTTCCTTTACCTTGAATTTAGAAATCGCTTGACAAATTCATGACGTTTCGCTTGAAATCAAAAAGTGAACCGAGTCAAAAATCAAGGAGAAAGTATTCTTATAAGGTTACTTTTTCTTTGAGTTTAAAATTTAATTTGGATATGAAGAAGTTACATTTTTTAAGTAAAATTTCGATACGTAGAGAATAATGTTTATTCAGTTTTGCTTATATTAAGTAAATTATAATACAATAAAAACTTTAGAGCTTCGAGATATTTTAAAACAATTTTTCTAATTCTTTTACAATATGAGTGTCTGCAACTGTAACGAAGTAGACAATGTATGCATATTTTTTTCTGTTATATGTATAAGGTTTGATTTAATTTGTCATTCGAAGGTCATTTTGTGCATAAAGTATGCTAAAAATGACCGGGACCTATAATTTAATGTGGATTTCGAACCCCTCACAAACATCAATGACTCTGCCAGGATTCGAACTTGAAGTTTTGCCATAGCACCCGCCTAGCCACACCCACAATGCCTAGCCGCACGGTCATCACGCATCTAGTTATATGTAGAATAAAATAATAGTGTGCATATTTTAAATTTTAAAATTATTTGTAATATATCAATTTTTCTTTATTTCGCAATTCAGCAGTTATTTAGAATTTAAAGCCCTATAAATCCTTAATCTGATATCCCATTTCTTATTACAATATTTAATTAATAATTTATATATGGACCTGAAGGTCGAGGTGGCTGGACTCGGTGCCACAAGTTACGAGGCACGAGTTCCGGTAGTGTAATGGATGTTTGTAGTGGTTCAAAATCCACTTTAAACTGTAGGTCCCGGTATAGTATGACTGTAAGAACGTTGGGCGTAGAGCTAACAACCTTACCCCGTGAAAAGAAAACATCTCCCTTATTAATCTGCCAGTAGGCAGACTTGGCCAACAATCGGGATGTTGAGCCAATGAAGAACAAAAAAATTTTTTTTTAATTTTATGTTCTCTTTTAATACAAATACATAAAAAACATTAAATAACAAACATCATATGATGTTACGTTTGATAGTAAAATGTTTCATAGAAAATATGTCTAAATTAAAAATGGCTTTAAAGAAACTAAAATTTTAATGTTCTTAAATTAATTAATATTCAAAATGTCAAAAATTATTTAACGTTTATAAGTGTGAAATATCAATTACTAATTTATATAAAAATAAATAATATTAATCATCCATACCATAGCATATACCTATAAGTTAAACTAAACTCAAAACATTTTCCTGTCAAATTATTAGTAACCCTTAATCTTGCTTTATAAAAGCATCAGGAAAGATTTTTCAAATAAACCTATAATTTTTTCTCAGTATTTGATGTTATTATGTCCCTCATC
Organism: Caerostris extrusa; assembly: GCA_021605095.1. Taxonomy (NCBI): domain Eukaryota; kingdom Metazoa; phylum Arthropoda; class Arachnida; order Araneae; family Araneidae; genus Caerostris; species Caerostris extrusa. The sequence continues at coordinate 5,113 of BPLR01002893.1, forward strand.
CGTTTATATTAAATATGTCTTTAAAAAAATATATTAATATCTTCACTTCCTGTCAAACAGTCAAATTGATTTTATGCGAGTAACATTTCCTCATAATAAATACCTAAAAAAAAAACTCAAATAATACAAAATTGACTTCGTCGCAAGTGAATCGCAATTACGTGTCAATCAAGTGCTGAATATATTACAACATTTCTTACTGTCGATATTGGACGGAAGAAATAATTTTAAAATAATAAATTAAAGCACAGAAATGTAAACAATAATATGATTGGCATCCGATTGTGAGTATCTACTCCAGAATATTATTAAATGTTTATCGGGATATTCGAAATGCTTTAAGTCGGCAAAAGTAAAAAAGGAAAATTTTCCCAAAGCTAATATTTGTGCTTCCTTTACCTTGAATTTATTAACTGCATGACGAATTCATGACGGCCGCTTGAAATCAAAAAGTGAACCGAGTCAAAAAGCTAGAAGAAAATATACTTATAAGGTTACTTTTCCTTTGAGTTTATAATTTATCTTTACGATTTATAAAGAAGTTATTTTTTTTTAAGTAAAATTTTGATGAATATGGAATAATGCTTATTCAGTTTTTTTTATACAAAATAAATTATAAGAAAAAGAACTTTAAAGATTAGAAAATTTGGAAACAATTCTCCGAATTCTTTTAGAATTTGAGGTTTAAAATTGCTTATAACAAGTAAAGGCAAACAATGTTATGATATTTAATATAATTCATATTGCAATATATATTTTATTTTAAAACCGTTTATAATACTATGAATGTTCATTTATTTCGCAATTCAGCAGTGCCACTTTAGATTTTAAAGCCTATTAAATCATGGATATTAGATATGGTATTTCATTATTGAAAAACTTAATGATTAGTTATAAATGAAATTCATCATCTTTTTGGCGCAACAGTATCTGGTGGACCAAGGTTCATCTTTATGCCATAAGCAAGGAATATGAAACAGGAGATGTTTTTCTTTTAATGTGGTAGGGTTGTCTAAATCCTATGCCCAACTCTAGGAAATATCATTATTTGAACGAGATAATGGTTTAAAATGAATTCCAAACCACTATAAAATCCATGTTACTTTTGAATTTATATATAATTAAGTGTTATAGTTATTACTCATTTTATTGTTAGGCCAATTTTGAAAATACAAAAAGGGGTAGCTTTTTTTCCAATACATATAACTTTTTTAATTTTACAAATTATAATTTTATAATGTTTTTTTTTCATTTAAATAATTTGATAATATTAAATGATTAAATTTTTTGTTGTCAAACTTTATTCAGATAATATAAAAAAAATTTCAGAATTATTCAGAAATACCCTGAGTATATGCGAAGAAATGCAGAATTTTCCAAATGTTCTTTGTATTTTAACTCGTTAGTTAACGAAATGGAAGGAATGATTTTGATTTAATGTTTCTTTATTTGATAAAACTTTCAAAGGTTTGAAATCGTATCGCATCGTATTATAATTTTAATTATTAAATAATACAATTAGTAGTAAATAATTGTATTATTAAATGATTTGCTTTTAACAGTATAACTTAGTGCTGAGGCATATCTTGTATCAACAATAAAAAATATATCTTATATTAGCTATTGTATTATTTAAAAAAAAAATAATAATTAATGTATTACAGATATAGCTTTTTGGGCTTAAAATGTAAAATTTCTTTTTGATTTTCTTCAGATATTCTATAATATTTGGGTACCTGTTAACATGGAATTGTTATTTTTATATTAACTGTATATTTTTAAGAAAAATATATAGTAGCCTTTAAATTATTGCAAATACTACACCATGAAAGTACTTAAAAATACTTTTATAGTATCCAAAAACTATTTTCATAGATATATAAAAGACACTGAGTTTTATTTCATAAATTCTTCTGAATCCATCAGAAAAGATTATAGTACAAAAGATCATGTAAAACAATTGAGCTGGGAAATTGTTTGGTTTATTGCCATTTCCTGGATACTTTTATGGAATTTACGAAAAACAGCGAATATTCTAAAGAATAGCATTAGAACGAACAGCGAACAACATTCTATTTTTTTAGTTAATTTTATGAGAAATATATCATTACGAACAAGAAAAGAATTACATAAATTGAAAAAACAACTTGTAAAAATTATTAATTAACATTTATTTATTAATATTAACAAAATTGATATATGCAATTTATTTGCTGATTGTTAATACATAGCTTTAAAGCTTTAAATCTTGTTGCATTAATTTAATCTTAATTTTTTTTAATTATATTAAAAGCAAAAAAAGAAATTTCTATGGAAATCACTTGTCAAACTCTTGAATATGTACATCACATATAAAAAAAATTTTATTTTTTTTAAAATATTTCTTTATGAATAGTTTAAGGAAACTCATAAATATACTATTATAAAATTCTATTGAACTTTTTTGAATTTTTTATTTATGTACTAAAAATAGTTAGACTGGATGTTTATTTTTATGCATGTTATATTTTTCTAAATTAAGTTCAGATAAAAAAGCACTTTAAAAGCCATATTCTTCCATATAAAAATCATCCAACTTTTTTAAACATCTGGTATAAGATATAGTAAAAATTATTGAGAATTTTATTTTCTTTATTAAACCGCTATCGGCGTATACAAAAATTCGAAAGTTAAAATTTTTAAAGGAGTTTATTTATTAGAATATTAAAATTGTCTGAATTAAAAAAAAAATAATGATAGCTGAATTTTATTTTTACCTGATTTAAAATTTATGATGTTTTAGGTTTATTGCCCAAAAAAAGCATTTCTATTTGTCAATTATTTAAAAATTTTTCTTGTAAGAAAGAAAAATAGGCTTCTCGTTTTACATACAGTTAAAAAAAAATAACGAACAATTTTTTGGCTTATGTTTTATTTATTAAATTTTTTTATTATAGTAAGCTATGTGGGTTTTGTTTTATTGCACAAGGGCCAGTTTTGACCACACTGTCCCAAACAGTATTTAATATTGCAATAAGTGAACCACAAAAGAGATTTAAATTAAATTTTGAATAAAAATCGATAAAAATTGTATATCAAGTAGATGAAATTGGTTTAAAAACTTAGTATTATAAGTGTCATAATAATATAAACTTTCATTTAAAATTTAGTTCAATTAAAATCATAATAAATCATCCTCAACCCTTCACTTTCGTTGTATTCCACAACATCCTTATTATTAGAGGAACTAGCATCTCATAAGCTCATATAAGTATTGATTGTGCTGAGGATTTAGATTCTGATAAATTAGAAGTTGATCCTTTCAATTGCTTTTATGTACAGTGCGTATGAGTTTTGTTTAATTTTATCAATGATTATTTTTTATGTTTGCCAGTTAAATTTCCAGTGGAATTTGGTTGGATTGCAGTATTGGTTGGTTTTTTGAGGAGCAATAAATAATAGAGATATAATGGCGAAAATAGAAGATAAAGATGCACTAAAGATACAAGTTAAAGATACACGTTTGACATACAGTAGATTCAGTAATTTCAACAATAGATGAAAAAGTGATTTAAACTTCAGAAGTAGAAGGCAAAATTACTCCAATAATATTGTTGTTGGTCATTAGAGCAAAAAGAACTATTATATTGTTTTCTATTAACTATTATACTATAATTAATTATTATACTGTTTTCTATTATTATTTTGATATTTCAGCAAAGGAAAGGGCAGTTTGTGATTTAGATAAGATAAGGATAAGGCAGCGTCAAGATAAGATCAGATTTCTTGAAATTTCTATGTATATTTTTCTCTAGCTGCCACAGAAGGCAACTTTCAGAGTTAGATGGATCTGACTTATGGAAATGAACACATTCGATTCGTATTTACATTCTGCATGATAATGACTGAGGGAACTAAAATTAGAACATGTTAAATTTCCACAAGAAATTTTAAAGTGTCCATATTGTTAATAGTTAAAATAAACAGGAGGGGATTTGGTCACAATGGTCGAATGTGACAAAGTTTATGACTCAATGTATTGCTTTAGATAAAACATTTCCAAAGAATTTTAAAATCAAATGCCTCGTTAGCATAAGTTCAGATCCATTTTTTAATTGTTATTCATTCAAACGAAAATTACATCTTAATTTAATAATTCTTTTTGATTTCAGATTCAGGAAAGTAGATCGTGTTCTGATATCCTATGTTGGTGGCAGCCTATTTGGAATATAAATATTTTGTGAACAATCATTACCATTTAATAATGCTTGAAAATGTATTTTAATTCGTTTTAAGAAATGGCATTTTATTATTTCTTCTAACAATAATTTAGATTTAGATTTAGAGATAGCTGATAAATTACAATAATTTCATTCATTTTTGATTTTATGTACTTCTTGCTACAATTAACTATTTGTTAAGCGAGGAAACATAATTTTGTTCAACTAGAATATATTTGGTTCACTTAGATTATTAATGTTTATATTCTTTCTAAAAATGTGATTGGCGTGACAATCACTACTTTGTCATCGCATAGACTGGGTGAATAGCACATTAGATACCCAATGCTTGAGTGTCTGGATTGGTATACGATTCTTCCGTGTCTGATATAGAGATATCCACCATAAAACTGTAAGAAAGAATGTACTGCTGTAGGGTAGAAGACAAGGATAGGAATATACAACCTATGAAAAGACCAACGTTGGGAGTTTCGATCAAAATTGCTGAAACACAACTTCCTGACATCATTTCCAAAATTGTCAAGTGGTACCTCATCTCTACTCAGAGTGAATGGCGTGTTATGGTTTAATATTAGTTGTCACTTAGGAAAACGAGTTGTATGTCTAGCTACAAAATACAAATTTTGAAGTAATTAAATTAATATCCACTATCAGGACAATTATTTTATTATAATTGAGTCATTTTTGAAACAAATGATATCCACAGTTGGAAAATATATATATATATATATATATTTTGTAAACATAGAAAATTTATAATATTTATCGCAATAGTTTTGTTGATTTTTTTATTTAATTCTTGTAAATAATTACTCTATAATAATACTGAATAATGAAATTTGAAGACTAAAAGTTAATGTTAGCTATGCTTTAATTGACAATTGGATTCTTCTATTTTAATTTTCCTGCTTTTTACAATTCGACATAAAAATGCAGAACAGTTATTATTGAAAGTATTTATTCTTCCGTTTTTCTTTTTTATGGAAATATTAGAGCAGACTCTCAAAAGCACAACATAAATAAAATTCAATATACTTTCAAATCTAAAAGATCTCCTTCAAGTGTAGGGTGTTAAAAAAATGAAACTTTAAAAATTTATATATAGCTTTAAAATGTTAGAATTTTTAAATCAAATTAGTTTCAAAAGTTTAATAATCGGATTAAGATCTAATGGATGAACCCTTAAACAACTGTCCAGCTCTGTGTTAAAGATATCGTTAAGTGTTTTCGGATGTTTTCGAAAGGCTTTAGGCAAATAAATGAGATTTATAGAAATGTTGTTACAACAATTCTTTTTTTAAATTTAATTGCTAGCACAAATTGTAAATGCCGATTTAAATTAAATTTCTGTGTCTATTGTCATATTTTTTAATCCTTTAATATAAAAAATTCAAAAAGTAACTTTTAAATAATTTAAAGATGTTAATTAAAACCAAAAGGCTTATCATTTACAATAGGATCTTTTAAATTAATTTAATTAATATTTTCTGCAGTGAGACTTTTTTTTTTTTTGCATCTTTCAATTTTAATCTCTACTATTAAACATATTACTGGAATAAATCAAGTGATACTTAATTTCACTTAATTAATTACAAAAAACAATGAATTTTTACCACAATTTTTTTTTTTTACACATGTGAAAAAAATGACGAGGTTTTTTTTTTTTTCTTCGAACTCTTCGGTGTTAATCCTAACATAAAAAAAAAAAATTTCAAATTAAAACTTTTAAATTACAGATAAAGCAAATGGAAAGTGTTTTCAATTAAATTTATCAATTTAAAATGAATGCCTTATCTTTCTTTATTGCCACAAATAAACAGTCCACTGGGTAATAAAAATTCATATTTAATTTAAATATTAAGCTATTAAGTATTTAGTTATTTACAGTTAATTTTATTGCGTTTGGGAAATAATGTTTTTTCTACCTAAGATATATCGTTAATTAAGTTTTTTTTTTAATATAGTTATTAAACAAAAAAACGATAAGATTAAATTAATTATTTTATTATTTTTTGCATATAATATAATTTGAAGACTACCAAAAATTAACATTAGTTTTCATCATCATCATCAGTGGAACCAAGCCAACTATCCCCAGGGTGTGTCAAGGCCGTATGTCTATTGGCAGATTTCGAGACAGGAGATATTTTCATTTTACAAGGGTAGGGTTGTCAGCCCTAAGTCCAATGCTCTACAGTCATATTAGACCGGGACCTACGGTTTAAAGTGGATTCCAAACCACTATAAACATCCATGGCACTGCCGGGACTCGAACCCTGGCGCATCGAGCGCTAGAGTGCTAATCACTCAACCATCAGCCCCAATATGAGTTTTCATTATCATCATCAGTGGCGCAACAGCCCTCATGTTGGCCAAGGCCGTCTGTCTACTGGCAGATTGGCAGATATTTCAGGATAGGGTTGCCCTAAGTCCAACGCTCTACAACCATATTAGATCTGGGACCTACAGTTTAAAATGTATTCCGAACCACTATAAAAATGGACGTTCATGTTGAACTCGAACCCGAAACCTGTGGCGCCGACCGCCTAGAGCGTTAGACACTTGCCATTCAGTCCCAATATTAGTTTTAATATGTTTTAATTATTGATATTGATAGTTATGCTTATAGTACATTATAAATACCTAAAAGGAGGATATTTATGCATTTTATTTCTCAAGAAATTGCTCATTATATAATAAATATATTGAATTTATGCCTCTAAAATCCACATGACACTGCCGAAACTCGAATGTCAACAAGCGTCTGAGCGTTAGCCACTCAACCATCAGGTCCTAATATAACTATTTGTCATCACAGTTGTGCAACAGTAATAGTGCATACATCAGTGCACACACATCAGTGCATCTTTTGTAACTTTTAAAATACATTGAATAGGTGGAAAACTTGTGATCTTAATCTTCTGTTTGCTTGTTTAAAATGTTTTATTTTGTTTATTGTTTATTTTTTTGTGTTTATGTTTATTTTATTGCATTGTTTACATTATTTCTGAGAAAAAATAACAACTAGTTGTTTCCTTAAATGATATAAATAACAGACACATTTTGTTAATAATTAAAAAACACAAAAATTATGTTAGCCAATTTTGTGATATATTACTTATTATTAATAATGACATTCTGTAAATATGAGTTGTTATGTTTCGAATGTATTTACCTACCCTAATAAGCGATAATTATGATGCTCATTATATCTTAAAGTTGTAGAAAGAAACAGAAAATTCATTATCATCGATAATAATAGCTTAAGGGGAACACAGGAACAAACTTCTTTTAAATAGAAATAACTACAGTAAAACAACTATTCTCGAATAAAATAGCTGATTCAATATTCTTTAATGAGTTAAGTATCTAAATTGTGTTAATTGGTTGCCATTTTTTACTACTTGTAATTCAATCCATTACTGTTAAATTCCTAGAATGTTATTATTATCGTCATCGTCATTAGCAGTTTAATACTTATTGTTCTAATTAATTTTTTAAATTTCATCAGGCAGAATTGTTTTATCTTAGAATTATATTGCTTTTGCTTAAATATATGTAACATTTTTAATTAAATTGATGCTCTCATATTCATCACTAAGTATGATAATTTAATATGAATAATTAAAATAAATAATTCACTTTATGTATGCTAGAAAAGTGTTAATAACTAAAATCATTATTATGTATTAATGTTTGATATTTTTCTTAGAATAAAATAAGGGTTATTCGATAAGCAATTTTATTTATTTAATAACTAAATAATAATATTATTATTAAAGAATAATTTAATAATTAATTAAATAATAATAGTGATATTATTAAAGAATAATTTAATAATTAATTAAATAATAATAAAATTATTAAAGAATAATTTAATATTGATAATTATTGTTCTAATTAACTTTAAATTTAATAAGGGAGAATTGTTTCAGCCCTATAATTATATTGCTTTTGATTAAATATATGCTGAACTCTTAATTAAATGATCTCATATTCATCAATAAATATGATGAAATAAATACTTCACTTTTTTATGTAAAAATCATTAACAAAAATCATTATTATGTATTAACATTTAATATTTTTTCTTAGAATAAATTAAGGGTTATTCAATAAGCAATTTATTTAATTTGTAATAATTAATAATTTATTATTAAATAATAATTTAATAATTAATTAAATAATAATTTAATATTGATAATTGTTCTAATTAACTTTAAATTTCAACAGGCAGAATTGTTTCTATACTAGAATTATATTGCTTTTGTTTTCAATGAATTCTTAATTAAAGTTGATGGTATTATTCGTCAATATATATGATCATTTAATATTAATAATTAAAATAAATACTTAATTTATACAGAAAAGTGTTAACAAATAAAATCATTATTATATTAATGTTTAATAATTTAACTAGAATAAAATAAACGCGATTTGATAAGTAATTTATATATCTGCACAATAATTTAATACTAATATTAAATTATAAATTAATAATTAATTAAATAATAATTTAAGGATAATTATTGTTCTAATTAATTTTATTTCATCAGACAGAATTGTTTCTATCCTAGAATTATGTTGCTTTTTGTTGAATTTTAATTAAATTGATGCTCATATTCATTAATAAATATGATCATTTAACATTAATTTTAATATTTTTTTATGCAGAAAAGCGTTAATAACTAAAATCATTATCATGTATTCGTGTTTAATATTTTTCCTAGAATAAAATCAGGATAATTTGATAAGCAATTTATTTATTTGCGCAATAATTAATTAATTATATACTAATATTATTATCAAATAATAATTCAATATTAATAATTTTTGTTTTAATTCTTTCTTTTAAATTACATCACACCGAATTGTTTCTATCCTAAAATTATATTGCTTTTACTGAATTTTTAATTAAATTGATTATCATATTTATTAATATATATGATTATTTAATATTAATAATTAAAAAAATAAATACTTCACTTTATGTAGAAAAGTTTTTATAAACTAAAATAATTATGTATTAATGTTTAATATTTTTCCTATAATATGATAAGGGTTATTCGATAAGCAATTTATGTATTTGCACAATAATTAAATAATAATTTAATACTTAATTAAATTATTGTTTAATATTAATAGTTTTGTTCTAAGTAATTTTAAATTTCAATACGCAGAATCCTAGAATTATATTGCTTTTGCTGAATTCTTAATTAAATTAATTCACCAATAAATATGATGATTTAATATTAATAATTAAAATAAATATAGTTTTTAACTAAAAAATCATTATGTATTAAAATTTTAAATTTTTTTCCTAGAATGAAAGAAGCAGGGTTTCGATAAGCAATTTATTTGCAATAATTAAATAATAACAACAATATCATTATATAATAATTAAATAATAATTTAATATTGATAATATTCTTCTAATTGTTTTTAAATTTCATGAGGCAGAATTGTTTCTGTTCTAGAATTATACTTTTTGATTAAATATATGCCGAATTCTTATTTAAATTGTGATCATATTCATCATTATATATGATCATTTAATATTAATAATTAAAATAAATACTTCACTTTATGTATGTAGAAATTGTTAATAACTAAAATCATTATTATGTATGAATATTTAATATTTTTCCTTGAATAAAATTAAAATAAGCGTTATTTGATACGCAATTTATTTATTTTAATTCACCAAAATAAGTTAAAATAATTTTTAAAAGTATACAAATATTTTAAATAAAAGAAGTATTTAAATTTAATATTTATTTTTATATTATTTATATAAATTTATTATTCATTAATGATTTATTTATTTATTTAATATTTATTTTATTATTTTTATATAAATTTATTATTCATTATTAATTCAATATTATTTGTTATTATTTATTTGTAAATAGCTTTATTTAAAGAAGTATATATACTTTTTCCAATTAATTTTCTTCCTTTGTGCCGTGTAAAAACTGGCGTTTATAGATGAAGCATGTTGAAATAAGATTCAAATGTTGACATTACCATTATATTAATAGAGTTTCTGTCGTAATCAAAGCTTTATCTGACAATGAGCGTATTTAGTTTCCCTTAATCAGATTAGCTGAATAGGATACACCATTTCCACGGAATGGGTTAAACAACTCTGAAATGTAAAGTGAAACATAACATCAAACGCAATTAAATACCATTAAGATCTTCTGTCAGTAAACGTTATAAGCGTAATGCAACGAATTAGAAGCATATTACACATATATTTATGCAAATTAATTATCGTCCAGAACTTGGTTCACGTACCCAACTAACATGGTGAAAAGATTCTTAAGCTGATTGAAATCAGTTGCAACCACTGATATCAAACCCGAGGTGACTTGACGATCTATGACAATATGTATAAATGTCTCTTCACAAGAGTCAGATTGTCTAATAGGTCTTCTCTGGTGTTTTTCATTAGACACGTCACTCAAATGTGGGTCATTATCCATAAAAATGGACCCCAAATTCAATTCCTTTATTACCCATTTATAGGTTGTATCATATGTGGGACAAGGGGTGATACGCATTAATAAATTTAGAAATACGTTGGAAATTTTTATAATTATGTTAACGAATTGTATCTGAAAACGCATTTATGTTGTCTAATCCTCCATGAGTAATTTACTCATGAGGCCGATGATTTACTCAGCCATTCAGGCCCATGAGTAATTTACTCATGAGGGGCCTGAATAGTCGAGTGTCTAACGTTCTAACACTCAGTGCTACAGGTTTCGAGTTCGAATCCCGGCAGTGTCATGGATGTTCGTAGTGGTTCGGAATCAACCTTAAGCCGTAGAAACCGGTCTCATATGACTGCAGACCGTCATGAAGCCAAATCAGACTTCTACCTACGAACACTCCATCACAACAGAAGCTGCCCCTCCACTTTTCCTTCAGACGTGTTCGTGGGCTTGATCTAGATGGCTGCCAGGTGGTATAAGAAACAACAATCACAACAATCTACTCATGGGTGGAGGGAAGGGGGACAGCTGCTGTTGCGATGGGACACCCGTAGGTAGAAGTCTGACTTGTCTCCGAGCGCGCTGAAAAAGGATGGAAGAGCCTTACAGGAAGGATTTTTGGGGGAAAATTACCCCACATTTTCATTTCGTATTGAAGAAAATCCGGAGAAACTCCCACCAGGAGTCCGATTAACGAGGCAAGATGCTGAACATGACAAACGGCATCGAGTCTTCTAGTTTTTTTAAACGGTGATTACAACAATGCCGCCAGCGGATTGAACCTCTACCTTAAAGCACACCACCAGCACACGTTACCAATAAGTCACGAGTCAGGCACACATTTATACAATACCAAAAATGGACGTGACACCAATAAAACCCCCTCAAAACTATTATTTAAATAAAAGTCATTAGTTCTATACATAAACTGGTCACGATGCTTTTATTCCACTATTCCGGTAAAGGCTTTCTTAAGGTCTTTAAATATAATGATTGAAATATTTAATTTAGTCAGTTTAACTTTATGTCGTAGTTTTTTTTGTGCCTAGAAAGTAACATATAATTTAGTTTCCTGTCTCCTGAGTATATTTATTTTACCGAAAATATTTAATACAAAGGACAGAGCAGAGGTCGTGAAGTTTTAATATCTTGTCTTATCAAAACGGGGCGATGGCAGATGAGTTTGTTTTTCGAAGCAAAATTAAAAATAAAATGCATTCCGTTTAGGAAAATGAAAGTTGGTGTCAATTCCGTTCCCCTTTCAAAATAAGCATTAGAGATGAAGGTGAAATAGAATTTGAAAGAAATGTGTCTTTATTGCCTTCTTAGTTTCCGTTATTATTATTTTGATTTCGTCACGAAAAGATATTTATTAATATTTTATTTCTTTTTTTTAATATTTAATTGAAGTTGCGAATTAAAATACATTTCAGGTCATAAATCATGTTATGCATGCAGAATATTTAAATTTATCTTTTTATTACGAATGAATAATTTTAAATGAATCAGCTATTCAACTATTGCGTTTAATAAAATAAATTAAGTAAGATATTTATTTTTAATATGTTGTAAAACTAATACCTTGTATTTTTATGTATATTACATGGAATTTTGAACATAATAAGTAAATACAACAAATTTATATGCAATTTTTATGTATATTTGCGTACACAAATTTGATCATAAAATTTAATACACGTTTAATATACATAATACGTTTATACACATAATACATATTATTAAACAAATTTACATGTAATTTTTATGTATATTAAGTACAAATTTGAACATTATAAGTATATATGTGTATACTTATAATTTTTATTTATGTTACGTTCAATTTTGAGCATAATAAGTGCATGTGTGTATATTAAACAAATTTATATGTATATTATTTATAAATTTGAACATAATAATTATATATGTGTATTAAACAAATTTACATATATTTTACATAAATTTACATATTTACATATAATTTACATATAATTTGTAAATTTGTATATTACATACAATTTTCAGTCCATATTACTAAACATTAAGTGCATATCCACCTTTTTCTGATTCGTATAATCAGATATTCTGAATGATTTTAAGGTTTAGTTTTGAGCATCCATACTTTTTTTTTCAGTCCATATTACTAAACATTAAGTGCATATCCACCTTTTTTCTGATTCGTATAATCAGATATACTGCATAAAAAACTTCGAGATTTAGGTTTTTGGAGCATCCATATTTTTCAGTCTCCATTAAGAGCATGTCTATCTTTTCTGATTCGTATAATAAGATATCTAAAAGATTTTAAGGTTTAATTTTGAGCATCCATACTTTTTCAGTCCACATTACTAAACATTAAGTGCATGTTCATCTTGTTCTGATTCGTATAATCAGATATCCTTTACATAATGCACGATTTATATGACAATGGGTGACAAAACCAGTGTAATATGCGTTTAACGATAATATCATCTAGCTGTTCCTCACCTTTCGTTACACACATGCCGTGCTGTGGTAAGACAGAAATTGTTATTTAAATGTGTGCTAATTCTCATGTGTGCTTTGATTCAACATAACAATTTTTCATTTTAAAATTATTTGTTCAATGCAGTCAATTCAAATGTCATTAAATATTTCAATTTATTAAGTTAACAATTTGAAAAGTTAACTTTTACAACATATGTAAGTAAAACTTATTCACAAAATGAGAAACATAATAATAAATATAGAAAATTGCGAGTTATAAATGTAGCATTTATGCGCAGACATTCATAATTATTTATGTACGCCTTATGAATAATGTTTAACCAAATTTTGACATATTATTCCACACGGTTAAACTATTCTTCACACAAACACGAAATGTCCTTTTCCATGACTTAATACCTTGCTTTGACAGCTTCACGCAGGTTTCATAGTGAGAGCCATCTATCGTTGTTTCTTGAAGTCAGAAATACAATCAAAAATGTTATTAAAAATAATCATTATTTTACCATTTGAAGGCATAAAAAATTATTGATTTATACTGTACTATTATATGTTTGAAGATGTTTTGATTTGAAATACTATATATATATATATATATATATACTGTATTCATATATGTGCGTATGTCTGTATTTATGTCCATTCCTTGACTATCAAAAGAAGATATATTTCTAAAATGAAATGGTATTGAAAATTCGTTTCTTAAAACAAAGACAATGACAAAAAAAGAAGAAACAAAATTCTTTATGAAATGAGTTATTAATTTTATTTCCTACAGTTTAATACTTAAAAAAATGTTAAGATATAGCAGAATACCAATGCTGTAACGATCGTGGTTCAAAAATACATTCAGCCATTAACATGTATTGTTTGTACGTTATCTTCTAATCTATTGTGATATATGATTTAAGAAGAAATTATCTATCCCATCTATTTTCAATGCATATATATATTATAAATTAATTGTTCCACCTAAATTTTATGTAGCTTAAAGTATTACAATTAATTACTTTTCATGTTGTAACAACAGATTAAATATTTTAAAAGCACTTCTATTTTTACTTATCCCTCAATAGACAGCAACATCTAGACAAGTCCATTAATTTGTGTTCTCAGGGAAAAGGGAAGGTATGGTTGTGTTGTGGTGGAGTACCTATAGATAGAAGTCGGTCTTGACTCCGTATCGCTAAAGAAAGAGGGCAGATCCTTTCGTTATTACTTTTAGGGTGAACAACCTCATATTTGTGTATCATATGGGAGAAAACCCAGAAAATTTCCATCATGTAGTCTAGCTAACGAAGAAGCAAATGCTGAATAACACAAACGCCATCGAGTCTCCTCGTTTTTGGAACAGTGTGCTGCCAACGGATTGAACATCCGTCTTAATGCTCACCAGTGGTGCTTGTTGACACTGAGCCACGAGTAGGGCTTAAACGTATGAAGCTAAGCAAACGTAAGAAAACGTAGGACTAAAATGTATTAGTATTGCAGAAAATAAAATGAAAGATACTAATAATAAAAGTGGAGAAATGTACATCATTCGTGGTACAATATCAATATGCTAATGGAAGAGGGTTAGATTCTTTGTGATATTATGCATTGCAGTCACTTCTTTCAGGAAGACACGACTATGTGGAAATTATTTCAATATATGTAGAGCATCTTGTCTCTGCAGTTTGAGGTCTTAGTAGCAAAGTTTCTATGCTTTGCAACTGTCCTGTACATGTGAAACATGTATCTCTAAAATATCATTAATGTAGTAGTAGTTATCTATTTTAAGGAATGCAATGTAGGAAATAATACTCTTGATATAGAAAAAGAATTGTGCATATTGATATTTATAATAGAATTTCGCTTTATAATTTTTTTCATATTTATTGAGCCTAGCGAAAATTTTCGCAAATGTTAGTGTTACATGTTACATATCCACACTATGTAACACTTAGAACAAGTAACACTAAAATGCAGATTAACATACATTTTATTTCTGCTAAAATGCATATTAACATGTGAAACATGTAACACTTTAGTGTTGAAACATGTAACACTTTAGTGTGTTAACACTTTAGTGTTACATGTTTCACATGTTAAACTGCATTAAGGAAAATTAGAAGTAGCTGTTATACATAACAGTTATCTATTTTATGGCACGTATTGTTGGAGATAATATCCGTGATATAGAAAACAAAATTGTGCATGATATTTATAATAGAATTGCTCTTTATAATTTTTTTACATCTAACGCTAAATTTTTGCAAAGAATTTCTCTAATAGCAAAAATTAAAAACGGAACTGCCACTCAAATTTTTATTCATTAAACAAGTGCGTTGGGCAGAAATAACGTGTTCTTGAAAGGAAGCCATGGTACAATGTTTGATTACATCAAGTCTCCAGACAGCTGTTCCTTGTTGAATGAGAACGTAATTTATTCATGCGCTCTGGGCAGGTTAAATGAGTTTCTATTTTTGAAGAAAATAAATTGAGTAAAAATATATTCAATAGCTAAAAATAAAGTTTTGGCAGTGAATGGGGATTTGATCAGCTCCTTTCAGAAGTAAATTATTTAAATGTTATCTTGAGATTCTGGAAAATTGTCATGAATGATCAATTTATTCAATTTTTTTATTCTATCTCTTTTACAAACTTTGGAAAAATCGTGTCTTTAAATGATATTCGAAAACCGACATTTAAATTTTTTTTAAACTGAAAAACACGCTATTTAAATGTTTGGTTTTATTTAAATTGTATTTTTTTCATTCATGCATGTTTCATGATTTGAATATCATAATTTAATGGGTTTCGTTTATTTCATAATAGAATTCTCTTTGAAAATAGTTTTAAGTAATATATACTGAAAAATAAATTATAATAAAATTTAAAGTATTCGATTTTATATCTAATCAAAGTATATTTATTTATGTTTTGAAATTTTTGAAAAAGGTATTATCAAATGCATGAAGAAAATATTATGAAATTGGTCAAATTATAAAAACATTTGTCAATGACTTTCTGACAAATTATGGAAAATTGTTTTTCATCTTCGAATACAAAAAAAAAATTTATACATTTTTCATGAGTAAACTAGATTGCAAGTTTAGAAATATAAAGCATAGAAATTAATGCCAACATGAATTCTCGTCATAAATTTCATTGGAGGACAGGAATTTGTAGTTACGTTGCCGACATTGCTTTGGAAAATGTGCGGATTCGATAATCAAACTGCTTTTACGCGAGTATTAATTTTTTTTTTTTTCGTACATGGCACATATATAAGACATTTACTTTTGTAAGTTCTTTTAAAAGATATTATTTATCCAGAAAGTAGCCTTTTCAGAGCCAATATTAAAAGTGTTGTTGTTGTAACTAATTCCCCTGGTGCAGGAAAGAATACATCAGGTCCAAAAGGCAGTTGCTAAGGTAATATGCAGCTTCACTTTTAGCAAGGAACCACGCTGAAAACTGACTAAACCTCAAGAAAAACGCTCCACGATCATATTAGACCGAGACCTACAGTTTTAAATGGATTCGAACCACTACGAACATCAATGGCACCGAGCGCCAGAGCTCTAGCCACTCGGCCATTAGGCTCCATATTAAAAATTCCTCAGCTAAATGCAAATAAAAAAAAAAAAAACTATTTTAGAACACATGAAAGTTTATTATAAAAAATGACCCAAGTATAAAGCATAACTTAAAATTCAATAATTTTAACAATAATAAGAATTGTTATTTCGTAAGTTGGCGACCTTTGGCGATTTCGAAAAAAATGTATGATGAAATCAAAATTTCATGTACTGGTAAATGTCTTAAAATGGTTATCTAATAATAGACAATCACTTAAATATCCATTTTTATCGCACATTCTCGCTACTTTGGAACAAATTCACGTTCACGCCATAATTGAGAATAATTGTCGAAATAGAAAACGCAGTGAATACCAAAGAATTTTTCATGCAGTTGTTGCAATTTAAAATGTGCATGGAATGAAACATTCGTTCACTTTTAACGGACAGCTCAATTTTTCGACTCAATTTATTCTAAATCACCAAATCAATCTTCTTTATTCGCCATCGCCCGTGAGAAGAATCAGATATTTTAAGCAATAAAGGAGCTTTATCAGTTGGCTCAATCATCTACATTGCCAGTTTTAACAATGGAAGATTGCATGCGAGAGGAACGCTATGGGAAATAGCATTATTTCCTGGACTTTCTTCAATTTCAGGTCTTATTTGAGTTTAAATAATATAAAAGGCCATTTGCCTTCTGATAGGGATAATATATCTGCATTCAAGTAAAAAAACAATAACTTATACATAAAAAATAAGCTTTTATGATTAATTTAAACATTTTTTTTGTAATTAATTTAATATAAAAATTTATTTATTGATAAGTTTTTGAGGTTAACATAAATATTTTCTTTGTAATTAATTTCATATAAAATTGACTTATTGATTAGTTTTTATGATTAATATAAATATTTTTTTTGTAATTAATTTATAAAAAAAATTTATTTATTGATAGGTTTTTATGGTTAATTTAAACGCTTTCTTTGTAATTAATTTAATATACAAATTTATTTATCAATAGGCTTTTAAATTATTTAAACATTTTCTTTGTAATTACTTTAATATAAAATTTTTATTTATTGATAGGTTTTATAATTAGTTTAAACATTTTCTTTGTAATTAATTTATTATAACAATTTTTTTATTTATTGATTTCGGTTTTCTGATTAATGAAAAATTTATTTTATTAATTTTATAAAAATTTTTCATTTCTTTGATAGGTTTTTATGATTAATTTGAATTTTTCATTTTTTCGATTTTTTGTAATTACTGTGAATAAAAGCATTTTATTTTTAATGTTTTTATCATGTATGTAATTTGGCTTGCGTACTGAATTACATATAGCTTTGTACAAAAAGCATGTTGGTTATGTATTTGATGATGTAGGCGTAAGATGGAATTTTTTTAATTCGATTCTACATAGTTTTATTAATTAGTTCTACATAATTTAATTTTAATTAAAAAGACTTCTTGTTTGGCACATTAGAGTATGTCCAGTCATAAAGAAGAAATATTTTTTAAATTAGAGAATTTTAGATTTAAATAGCATGCATTTTTACATAATATGGGTAATAAACTGGAAAAATTCCCACATCAATCAATCTAAAGTAGACATAAAACGCTCCTACATATTATTCCAACAACTACAAAAGAAATAAGTGGGTGAACTCTTTACTTAAGGGTTTAAACTTTTGCCCACTTGCATAGTGGCTGACTCAAAGTATTTGTTAAAGTTTATAGATGCTAGTAATTTTCTTACGTTCTTGCTTTAAAGCATTTATTATTACATCAATACTATTTGGAATATGTTCTTGTATTATTTTGCCTGCATTTGCTTGTTCTTCACCATTTCGGACTTCCATCATATGAGTGGGTTAAATTTTTAAAACTTTAGTCAAGATGGTCTCTTTCCACTTTATTGAAACTTGTAGCGACAGAAGAAAGAAGACTTGTAGAAGTTTCATAGGCATCCATTAATAAAAAATGAAAAGATATTAAATTAATCATTATAATATATGGAATTTTTTTCCTTTGACTTCTGGTCATTTAACATTGTTTAGCAATTTCTGCATTACTTAGAGTGCAACTCTGTAAGACTGTCGAATTGTATCAGTTTTCGAGTCATATAAATTTGGAACAAACTATACCCTATTGTCCCATAGATAGAATCCATAATCGCTGCTAATATAAGGAAGATACTTTCAAACTTATTATTTTATAATGTTTAAGGTCTACATAAATATGAAGTACTTCGTTTTATCATAAATATGAAGTATCTGGTTTGAATTAAACTTTATCAGTTCGAAGGCAAGCATTTTACACAGAAAGCAGTTCGAAACCCACGTTTATTCTTTACAGATTCAATAAAATTACCTTTTAAAAATAGACTGTGATTTAAAAATTTGAGAAACCCTGTATGAAATTCGATACAACATTAAAATATTAAAAAAACAAATTTTTGCATAATCGTCAATAATATGTAAAATTGTGATATTTTTTAAAACAGAAAAAATTACCATTTAAGTATTCATAATACTTTTTTACAATTATATGCTTGACGAATATGTCCATGCTATTCCTTATAATATGTCTAAAATCACTTTAAAGCAATATAATTACGTTTAATATATTAAATTAATAATTATCTCAATATTTAATTATCACAAGGATATGATTTATAATTTCTATAAAAAAAATTCAAATTTTATTCTTCTTACCCATTTCAATTAATTCATTAATATTTTTTAAAACAGAAAAAAATTACCTGTTAATTATTCATTTTATTACAATATTTTTATTGACGAATATGTTCATGCTATTCCTTATTAGGAATATGTCTACAATCACTTTAAAGCAATATAATTACGTTTAATATATTAAATTAATAATTATCGCAATATTTAATTATCTCAAGGATATGATTTATAATTTCTATAAGAAAAAAAAATTTCAAATTTTATTCTTCTAAATACCCATTTCAATTTTAAACTTTCTCAAATAAATCTTACTAAGAAACGTGATATGGAAAAAAAATATAACCGTTAGAAATATGAAAAAACACTATGTAATCGCCAACAAAATGAAATTTGTAAGTCATCGTAAAGTTTAACAACTTTAGTCATCACAAAGTTGTTTAACTTTTTTACGTAGTCAAAAAATACAATAAACATATAAAATAAACACCTAAATATTAAATTGAAGTTATTTTGAGAAACGCATTCTTAAAGTTATTTGCATTATTTTATTCAATAAACTTCATATTTGAAGAAAGAAACTGAAATCTGTGACAATAGCAACTTTCAAGATTAAAGCAAATATTACCATAGAATCATCACATCATTCAACTAAGACAAATTTAGCAAAAACATCAACGTTTAAATTTCCTCTAAAAACACCATCGTACAGCTTTTAAAGAGATACAATTCAAGCAGAACTAAAATTAATATTTCATGGCTGAAACGTTCACAGCCTGCTTAATGTGAATTAAGTTAATTGTGGAGTTACTGCAACCGTACCTGATGTACGAATCCTCTATAAACACCTTATCTCGCGTGTTAGGGGTTGAATTCGGACATCCAAATAGTGACAAATGATGCTTCGAGACAGGACTACAAATGTTGTCATACATCCAATTCAAACGCTCGCGATTGTCGGCCCAGAAGGATCGAGTTGAGTTGAGTCATGAGCAAACCGGGCACGTAACCTAGATAATACCCCATAGGACTCTTCCCCCTACAGTTTACCCGCGGGGCAGAATTTTATTCGCGTTTCTCACTACTTTTCTTCCCTCCCTTTTTCCCTGACCAGCATTTTTTACTCAGTATTTCTCGCAGGCAGAACTGTTTTGGAAGTGAGAAGTAAAACTGTTTTTTTCTTCTTTTCCTTTTTTGGCACTGGTGTCAGTTGATCAAGATGGGTGTGATAAAAGACTTTAGATAATTTAAGTTGGAGACGAGCATTCTTGGCAACATGAATGTTGATCATTTCAGCTACAATTTTACTGATCATGGCTTGTAATTAGTTTGTTTTTTAACTTTTGAAAGTTAATCAGCTTATGGTGAATACAATACCGTTATACATAAATAAAATTTCAAAATAAATAAAAATTACAGAAAATAAACTGAAATCTGCTCGGCAAACTTCAACTTATTATGTGTGAACATTTGAGAAAGGATAATATAACAATATTTAATAATGCAAGATATCTATGAAGAAAATGATTGGAATACTACAAGAATGGCTAAATTCAATAGCCTTATGAATATAGTAATGTTAAATAGATCAAGAACTTCCTGAAGAATTAATTGTTTAAGAATCTCTAAAAGAATATACAAAAGTAAGATAAATATAGTCGTAAATGAAGAATGAAGTATTTCCAATTCTACAAGAAACGTTGTCCCATTCAATAGCCAAAAGAATGCATCAAAGTTTGAAAATTCTAGGCATAAATGAAGAATAAAGTATTCCAAATACAATAGGAAGCACTACACAGCTCAATAGGCATGGGAAAATGCCAAAAGTGATAAATATGAAACTTCAAAAGAAGGAATTGACCAACGCACTACGAGTACTTATAGCCATTGGATATACAAATATTTAAAATCAAAACCCAAAACAGGAAAAGTTATTCAAAATCATACTACGAAACACTTCAAGTAAAACCAAATTCACCAGAAAATTCCTGAGGATTAACGTTATTCATGAATCATTTCAAGAGTTAAGGGGCCCAAAATACCATTTTCCGCCAAAATTTGCAGGGGAATTTTATTTGCTGGACCCTCATTTTCGGATAACGTCACGGACCCCTAATCAGGACAACATAATGTTCACACATGATAAAAAAATTAATTTCTAAAAATTTGAACAATTTTCACTAACTTTGACTGATATTCTTTCGTTTAGATACTGTCAGAAAAATCATTATTTCTAAGAAGATAAAATTTAGTTTGTATGTTCTAAATATCATATTTAAATTATTAAACTATTTTTAAGTAATAAATTAGCTTCGGATTTATACTCAAAACTCAAACTTTTAAAGTCCATTATTTGCACTTTCCTGCCATTTTTATAACTTGATAAATACTAGAAAATTAATAAAAAATACCTTAAATATATTTAAAGTATGTTTTTGTTCTCATATCCTAGAAATTTTGTAAACCTAAGATAAAATGCATTTTAATAAAAGAATATCAAAAATTAAAAAAATTTAAAAAAAAAACATAAAACACATTTTGAATGTCAAACACTGGTATCTAGAATAATGAAAAAAATAGTTCAGCTTTTTTTTTTTTTTTTGTTTTCTTTTTCTTTCTTTCTTTTTTTAACTTTTTCAACATTAGACTTTTATTTCTCGAGTCTTTTCAGCAATCTGGCTTTGTCACTAAGATTTATGAAGATTCATTTCTCTAATTTTCATTTCTAAGACTCAGTACACATTGCCTCACAGTACATGCATGCATTCAGTAACTATCATTGGTGTTCTTGATTAACTATCATTGTTGTTCAAATTTAGGTTATACTTTCCAAATCAATATTAAAACATAATTGAGCATTCATTACATAGATACGTAATGTCATATCCGGTGCAACAGAAGTTTGAGCACGTTACAAAGGCAAATATACAGCTTTCTGTAGGAGTTTGAGTTTTCCCATATCACATTCAGTCAATAATTCAGAACTAGATAGACTTATATATATTGGTTTGATTCCAAGTAATACGGACTCAGAAAAAAGAATTTTAATGCTTATAAGCATCACTAATCTCTGTCATTTTTTTTTTGTATTGCAAATCCTAAAGCATTAAATTTGTTTTTTTAGTGCTGCAAACTCTAAAAACTAAAGTTGTTACGCTGCAAACTCTAAAACACTAAAAAATGTGAACATCAAATTGATAATTTCAAAAAGCACAAGTGGCAAAAGATATAAAGTAAATAAATAAAATGTTGAATTTTTAAGGAAAAAATATTTTACAGTTAAATATTTGTTGACACTATTTGAAATTGTAATTAATTAGAATGAAAATATATTTTATTAAAAGCCAAAAGAATAAAACAGCAACATTTGACAGTTGAGGAAGTGGCTGTCTAAATTTTTATTTGCATTTATAAATCAAATAAAAATATTCTTAAACCAACTCAAATATTTTCTTGTCTGGAAATTCATGCTTTATTTGTCTAATATAAAATTGAAAATCAAATATTTGAAGATTTTTAAAGTTTCTTTGCCTTTAAATTATGCATTGTAACTCCTTAAATAGCGAGTACGTAAAACACATTTTCTTTTATAATTGTATGAAAAATATAGATAATTTATGTATTAATTTTATAGCGAAAATAATTCAATGTATGATGAAAATTTTTATTTAAATAATGCAATGATTTTCCTTAATTTTCATATAAATGATGTTTTAAACTAATAAATTCGTAGTTTACATTTAGAATTAAACTGGAATAAAAATAGAATTTTCGTTTCACAAACGTCAGGCGCAATAAATAAAAAATAAGCAGATGCAATTGATAACGCAAACCAAGAGGATTATAAAGACTTTTATCGAATAATGGAGGGTTGTTGTCTTTAAAGGGCTCTAAAAAATTCTTTTAAAAATTAGAAAATATATAAAAGAAAACTTTGAATTTGAATATTAGAAATATTGGTCTAAAATATTCGTCATATGAAAACATTGTCAAATATGATGATTTTTAATATGATGATTTCTAATATCTTGATCAGACGCTTTTATATTTCTAAAATTATTTATAACAATTATAAAAATCAATGCTAATAATTTTTTCCTATTTCATTTCAGGACATTTCTATTCTCTCTTTAACATTACATTTTTTTCCATAAATATAAACAAAAAATTCATCTCAATGTTGATTTTTAGATAAATAAATGTTCTCACTGAACAAAAGAAGAAATTTTGTTTATTTCTGACATTTTTTTTCTCCACTTTCAGTACTTAAATATTTTTGAAAGGTTTGTGCTGATTATTATTCGGAAGTGAACTGTAAACTTTGCATCCTCACAGAAATTCAAAACTCGAATGATCGAGGCCATTTTAAAATGCTGTCAGAGCTCAGAGCTTTCTTTTATTCTCTTGGAATTGAATATAATTCTCAGAATAAGAAACGCCGGACACGTTTTCTGTGGTACTGGATCACGGATTTTCCGGCCTTTTTTCTTTCTCCACGCAGGCTGCAAAATTGCTCATAACTTCATCTTATTCGAATTTTGACTTTTCGTCTTCATTACTTTTCTTTTTTTATTTTCTTTTTCCTTTTTTTATCTTTCATTCCAATACGCCTTTTTTTATTTACATCTTTGTAAGAACTTTTTTTCTTCTTCGGCATAAGATTTTACAAATCGGTGCAGCCACTAAGAAAAGTTGAAAAAATTGTGGAAGCAGAATTTAAAGGTTCAATGATGGAGCGCGCTGGCTTCAAAGTCCCGTGACAGGAGATGGGTTTTGCCTCAGGCTTGTTTTGCAGAAAATTCTCATTCCTTGACAAGAGTTAAATCGTATTCGATGTCGTCTTTTCCTTAAACTCTATGCTCCATTTTTTGGTTGCTGCATTTGCCCTAAAGGAAAAGTCAGAAAAGAAAAAAATCTTGCTATATAATATCCGTTTATGAGATGTTCAACACCAGTCATGTGACATTGATACATAAGTCAACATGATTTATTACATCCTTTGTAACATAGTTTCCCATATAGCACTGTAAGATGAAACAAATTGTTTAATTCATGGATATAATTTTTCAAATATACAAAAAGCTTTTCAAAACAAATTATTATGGTGCAATTGAATTAAACAAAAGTAAAGTCCAACTAAATAGTCTCTTTTTGATAATTACAAGAACAATTTTTGTTCGTTCCCTTCAAGTCCCAAAACCGTCATTACTTGAACAAAAAAAAATTTAGCCATTTTTGGTTAACCTAACTCATTTCATAATCATTATGCGTCTTCTAAAAATAATTATTAATAAGTTACCGAGTTTGGTAATTAGTTTTTTATGATAATCATGATAGTAAAAGAATAACCAATTCTGTGGGTTCTTATTATAATTCTTAAAGTCTTCTTCATTGATGCAACAGCTCCATGGTGTTTCCAAATTTCCACCTGCATAATATACTGGCAGAATAAGTCAGAGTTACTTGAGGAAAAAAATGATTTTTAGTGTTAACCTTTAATTCCTAACTATTATGGCGTCTTATCAAAAAATTAATTAAAATTTTTTATTCTTAATTTTTAATTTCTAATTATTCAATTTATTTATTTATTAGTTTTTAATGAATAATATAGTTTACCCAACTTAAATAGTTTGCTCATTGCTTACCAGAATAAGTTGATAATGAAAAAAAAATGATTTTAGTTTTCATAAAAATTAATTAAAATTTTTTATTCTTAATTTTTAATTTCTAATTATTCAATTTATTTTTACTGAAAGGCAAGTGAAATGCATGATTTTTCAGCTCATTAAATTGGATATAACCAATCAGTATTTTAGGATGGTAAAAACTCAGAAAATATGCCTAGGTTTTAATTTAAAGACAAAAATTAAACAACTGTTAAAGAAATATGAGGTCCAGAACAGCCAAGTAGATAATGTATTGCATTCCGAATCTACAGACATTGAAAACCCAAAAAACAAAGCAAGATTATGTTTCTCTGTACCGAAGAAAATTATATACGCACAAACCCATATATATACTTAGAATTGGTATAGAACATCTTCTAAAAAGCTAAATTACTGGGTCAGTTATTATATGAATGTACTAAACTCACAATAAACGTAATTATTTTTCAAATTATTTTCAAGTGATAAACCTCTAAATATAATATTTTTTCACTTCTTGAGTTTAAAAAAAAAAATTAATTTTTAATGAAATAAAAAGTTTTATGAAATAAAAGAATTTTATAAAAGTTAGTTGTTTTATTTTCAAAATTTTTTATGTTTCTGGTTTATTGACATTTTAAAGATTCCATAACCATAGGAACTTAGTAGGATTTTACATAGGAAGAAGTTGAATGCGGAGTTAATGAATAAACTAATTATTATACAAATCTTTTTACAAATAAAAACATTTATAACCTCAATTGTTTCGAAGGTCATAAAATGTTAAAATTTGGTTCACATTTTTTTAAAGATTTACAATATCAATGCTAAAATTTAAAAAAATAATTTTAAAATGGTTATGATTAAAAAAAACTATTTTAATTGTGTAATTGTGAGAATAAAAATTGTATCCTGAAAGAATATGCATTGAATGATCATTTAGATTGTAAATGCGTATTTGTTGGATGCGCTAGATAACTTTAACCTCTAAAAATCAGAAAACTAATTTAGTTGCCTAGACAGCATTACGTGGCATTGCGCCATTTACAGTTATTACCAACCATTATTCAACAAACCGAGAATTTCATGTTCTTTCAATCTTACACAATTCCATTTTCTGATCTGATAAATATTATTGTACTATTTTAATCTAATTGTTTCAAAGATTTTTTTATGATCTTTGATAATTTAAGGTTTGCCTCCGTAAAGAACAGTACTATCACAGCAAACGTTAATAAAAGAAGTTCTTTTTCATTGGGCAGTTCAAATTTATTCTCACATTAAAAAAGGATTTCTTTAAATTACTAAAAAATTATTATACAAAATTTAAAGAGTTTATTAAAATTCAATATTGAAATGAGTGTTGTTAATTTAGTTTTCTTAACTCTAAACTATAATTGCTTGAAAACTTGTGTTTACTTATTTTACAGATCTGCTGATCATATTGAATTTTACAGATCAACAGAGGTTTAGTTTTATGCAATAAGCCAGCAACATAAAAATTTCGAAAATAAAACAATAACTTTCATAAAATTCTTTTATTTTTATAAAACTTTTATTTCATTAAAAATTAATTTTTTTTAAACTTAAAAAGTGAAAAAATACCATATTTAGAAATTACTTGATATTTTTTGTGTTTTTTTTTACCATCCTAAAATAATGATTGGTTATATCCAATTTAAGGAGTGAATCTGAAATCATGCATTTCAGTAAAATTGAGAAAACTCAGTATCAACCAAGCAATGACAAACTATTTAAGTTATATTATTCAGTAAAAATAAATAAATAAATTGAATAATTAGAAATTAAAAATTAATAATAAATAATTTTAATTAATTTTTTATGTGGCGCATTGAAGTTATGAATTAAAGGATAACAGTAAAATCATTTTTTTCCTCAAGTTACTCTGACTTATCCTGGTAGGAGGCTTTGCCCCACTATGGAGCTGTTGCGCCAATGAAGAAGAACTCTGAATTAGATCCCCGTGGTACTTAAACTATCATGATTATTATAACTAATTACCAACTAATTTTAATTATTATTTTAGAAGACGCATAATGATTATGAAATGAAGGTTAACTAAGATTTTTTTTCTTCAAGCAATACTGACTTAGACCGAGTTCTTTAATTATCAAAATAGACTACACTAGAATCTCTGTAAGTTGAACTTCAAGGGAGACGCCAAATAATTCGAGTTATAGAGTTTTCGACTTATGGAGGATTTCAAATTATACGCAGATTTTGTAAGGAAATATTCGACTTGAAGAGGTTTAGATTCTTTCTGACTTATTTTGAGTTAGATGAAATAAATAAAAATTGAAGTTACAGAGGTAATAAACATGTTTATTGGCAACTTAAAAGTTATATGATGTACTACAATAAAAAGAATGAAAATAATTCCGAAACAACCTTAAAATTAAAAATATTTTATATTAAAAAAGTCAATTATTTATTTATTTACTTTAGAGAAATCGATCGTTCTCTATCTAAGAGAGAGTTCAAATGAAATCAATAGCAATAATAAGAATTATAAGAATTATAATAAGAATATTTCATAGAATTTGTTATTCTATTTATTGTATACTCATAGATTGTTTTCTAAGAAACAATGACGTACATTGTTTGCAAATCCTTAAACTGGGTAACTTATTTTCATCGTGCTATAGAGGTAATTAGTTTCAAATGATCAAGTTGTAAATGTTGTAAGGTTGTAAAGTCGAACATTGCAAATGTTCGAGATACAGAGGTCCAATTTTTTTTTATCGAGTTACGGAGGGAAAATATATATCAAAACGGCTTGTGGGGATTGACTAATTATTTCGACGTATAGAGGGTAGAAATTTCGAGTAATAGCGGTTTTGGGGATGGAAGGAAGGGAACAAAAACTGGAGGTTTTATTTCGACGTATAGAGTTTTAGAAATTTCGAGTAATAACGGTTTTGGGATGGAAAGGATTTAAAATTATAGACAGTAAGGGAACAATATGGGAAACTATGTTACAAAGGATGTAATAAAGCATGTTTACTTATGTATTAATGTCACATGACTGGTGTTGAACATCTCATAAACGGATATTATATAGCAAGATTCTTTTTCTTTTCTGACTTTTCCTTCAGGGCGAATGCAACAACAAAAAAATCGAGCATAGAGTTTAAGGAAAAGACGACATCGAATACGATTTAACTCTTGCCAAGGAATGAGAATTTTCTGCAAAACAACCCTGAGGCAAAACCCATCTCCTATCACGGCAGTCTGAAGAAAGCGCGCTCCATCTTTGAACCTTTAAATTCTGCTTCCACAATTTTTTCAACTTTTCTTAGTGGCTGCTCTGATTTGTAAAATCTCATGTCGAAGAAAAAAAAGTTCTTACAAAGATGTAAATAAAAAAAAAGACGTATCGGAATGAAAGATAAAAAAAGGGAAAAGAAAAGAAAAGAAAAAAGTAATGAAGACGAAAAGTAAAATTCGAATAAGATGAAGTTATGAGCATTTTGCAGCCAGCAAGGAAAGAAGAAAAGCCAGAATCCGTGATCCAGTACCACAGAAAACGTGTCCAGCGTTTTCATTCCGAGAATTATATTCAATTCTAAGAGAATAAAAGAAAGCTCTGAGCTCTGACAGCATTTTTAAAATGGCCTCGATCATTCGAGTTTTAAATTTTTGTGAGGATGCAAAGTTTACAGTTCACTTCGAATAATAATCAGCACAAACTCAAGTACCTTTCAAAATATTTATTTTGTTTTTTTAATACTGATTAAGTTTATAGAAATGTTGTTTATATGTGCTGAAAATTTTTGTTTAAAATTTCTTCTTAAAATATAGTAGCTGTTCAATGAGAATAGCTTATTTTTAATTTAAAAAGAATACCTATTTTCTTTAAAAGGACAATATTGTTTATATTTATCGGAAAAAAAGCTCTAGAAATGAAAAGACAGTAGAAGAATTTTATAGATTAAAAAATTGTTTTATTTTTTATTGAATTTATTTTCTTTTGACAATAGAGAAATTTTGTTTATTTTTAAAAAATTAAATATTTAAAAAAAATGATATGTGCATTTTTGTAAATTTCTTTAATAGTCCTCTTATTTTTTGTTTAAAATGACAATATTTAGAGACCACACGGGTTCTTGGACTTGGTTTTCTAGAAAAGTTTCTGGGGTCGCCAACCCGTTTGCCCCTCTTTTGAACGTCTTTTTCTGGCCCTCGAGATTTATCACAAATTTATAAAATATATTTATTTCATAATGGCCAAAGTAGCTGAAAACCCATGTATTAAAACAAATATATTATGTGTGCATCCATATATTTAAAATTTAACTATCAAAATTATGAGTAAAATTTTAACCTTGAGTTCAAAATAATATTCTTGTGAATATAGGATATATATTGCCTGTTTTATTTAAGAGTTCTCAGAACAATTAAATTATATTTTGCCGAACTCACGATGAGTGGAGAAACAAATATCGCACTAGTAAAATAAATCTGATTTACTTTTTTTATCATATATATATATTTCATTTTTAGTGTTATATATATTTCTTTTACAATGTGAACTTAGCATCATTATAATTATATTATATATGTTTACATGTAAAAATAATAGTAAACACAAAAACAATTTTTTATAATTAAAATAATTTTTTTTACTAAAAAATGTCTATAATGGGTCTAAATCTAATATGGGGATATAAATAATTGGTCTTAATTTTTGGGGCGCAGTAGTATCTTTCACACACACACACAATATATAATCGTCTTTATACCAGACTTTTTCAAAAGATAAAATAAATAAAGAGTTTTTGAAAAAAAAAATTGTCTTACTCTTTGGGCACAGTAGTATATCTATCACACACACACACAATATAATCGTCTTTATGACGGACTTTTCCAAAAGAGTTAAAAAATCAGTAGTTATCTTACATATTTTTAAATTAAATAAATTTCAACTCGAACAAAATTTTAATGGCAGATAGTGGGATGTTCCCAATCGAGATCACAATCGACAATAAAATGAGAAAATTGCAAAATGGCGACTTTTGTGTCGGAGCGAATCTCGCTAAACGTCCTTGGTGTCCTCGTCTGCAAAAGGTTATTAATGTAGACAACCAACAGAGTTTCGAATATTTAATTGCCAATTTGGATGTTGCATCAGAAAAGCATGCTGCCTTTCCCTTCTCATTAACGTTGGCTGTCGAAGCTTAATTTAAAAAGCGGCATTAAAGTGACCATTTCGATTTTCAGAGGTATTCATTGAATGTCGTAGAATGTGCATTTTTTTTTTTTATGGGCTTTAACGAGCATTAAAAGGTATTGTAAAAGGGGATGTGGGATAATCACAATTAACTTTTATTCCGTGGTGAAGGTTGAACAAGGTAAGTGTACTGTTAGTGGTGTTTATGGTATGTAATGAAGCGCGAGGATAGTTTATGTGGTCTCCGGTGGTTTAGTAACCTTCAATCGACAAAAAGTGCTTTATTATAGTGTTCTCAAATTCTGGTATGCATATTAACTATATTCTCTATCTTTTACCATGCATGATTGTGTAAATTAGAAAGTAGTGATGAATAAAATTTTGTTAATTTTTATCTCACTTTTGATATTAATAATAAACAGATGTATGAAAACAGCAATTTAGTTTTTAAATACAAAGGCTTAATAAAATCATTTTCTATTTGTTATAAATTAAAAAAAGACTAATTTATCTAAACCGCGCAATGAATGATTATTAATCTTGCAATAAAATGATTATTAATTAATTAAAAGATTAAAACAATTTTAATATATATATCTATGTATATATATATACATATATAAACAAAGATTCTTTATTGAAATGCATACTTAAAAATGTCTTTTCATATGTTTTGTTTATGTAGGATTTATATTCTATATTTAAAAAATTCAGCATTAAAGAAAATAATTAAATACGTTGAATACATAAATTTACTGTATTTCTTGTAATAATAGATGAGCAGGTGACATTTTTAAAATTAATAAATTATTCATAATATAAAACCATAATTTTTTTGAACAAGGAGAAATAAATTCAGATTCCCATTCAATGTTGATTCACAAGAAAACTTTATATCAAAAATCACAAATTTTTTGCTAACGTTTCGAAAATATAATAATAATCAAATACAAAAGCACTGAAAAAATTTAATTTTCTTGCATGAAAAGGTTAAAGAAATATGTTTTTCACAAGACATTCTGAACAAAATAACTCAGTGCATGCGCACCTATAAAAAAAAATCACATCAATTCTAATACAATGTTAATTGAGCTCATAACCTGTATTCATAAGAAAATTTTCCATAGCCCTATACTATTCAAGCTGGAACACAAGCGAAACTTAAATGTCAGACAAACTCAGTGACCCTAAGCCGAGAACGCAATCAACAACAAAAGGCGGAATTTGCAAAATGGCGACTCACACGTGTCAAAGGCGATTTTACTGTGCGTCATCCGCGCCATCGTCCTTAATGGTTATTAATGAAGATAACCGCCGGAGTTCCGAATATTTAGTTGCCCCTTTGGATGCTGCATCGCAGAAGAATGTCGTCTTTCCTCTCCCATTAACGTTAGGTGCTGAACCTTAATTTAAGAAGAATCATTAAGGTGGCTATTTCGATTTTCGAGGTATTCATTGAATGTCGCGGAACGTGTCTTTTCTATTCTGTTCCCCTTTTTATGGTCTTTAATGCGCATTAAAAAAGTATCATAACGGGGATGTGGAATGATCACAATTAACTTTCATTCTTTCGCCAATGTTGAACAGGTTAATAAGACGCTTCTGGTATTTGAAGCTCGAAGGTGGTTTAGGCCTCTCGCTGTTTTAGTATTAATCAGCCATAAAATAGTGCTTTATTACATGGCTTTTTTTTTCACAGTGATTGGATGCAATTGCATTAATGGAGATATGAAGAATATTATTAAATTAAGAAATTAGAAGAATATTATTGAAATCCTGATGTGATAAACATGTTCAAATATTCGGATTGCAATTTATTTGGTTATGCTTTTAACTTCTAAAAATATGCAGAACTGAGATGATATTGTGATCAAGAGTAATTTTAGGCTTAAAATTATTCAATACAGCATATTATAATTTAATTTAAGACGAGAAAATATATTAATGGGTACTATTTTTTTTTAATTGTAATGGTGTCAAACCATTAAATTGACCTTTGAACTTAATTTGCTTTCATCGAAAACTATTTTGAGGTTATAGATATTGATATGAATCTAATTTAAACCACAGATCCCGGTGTAATATGCTTATATAGAGTTGGGCGTAGCACTGACAACCCTATCCCGCGAAAAAAAAACTCTCTTTTGTTTTAGAAATCTGCCAGTTGGCAGACGGTGGTTGGTCCACCTTTGGCGTATTGCGCCACTGATGATGATTGAAGACACATTTATGTGACAAAGCTAAATCTGTTATTATAATACATTTATTGTAATTAACAGATAGTTTTTAAACACTTAGTTAATCTTTGCGATGGAAGTACTGAGTGTAATGCGGTGTCAAATCTATCTTTCTCTCTATCTATATTTATATATATAACATATAAAACATGAAGAAGGTTTGTTTTATTTAATTTGAATATGCTCTATTGGAGAAATCTAATTTACTGACTTTGCATGCTTGTATATATTTATGTAAAAGAGACAATTATCCTTATCTGCGTTTATGAAACATATTATCAAGCTTTCCTCAATAACTGCTGCTCAGTGACTTCCCCAGTTTGGGGCACCGAATCTGTTGTTCTATCATGTCCCATGTGCTCAACTGACGAAAGATCTGGTGACATTGCTAACCCTGCAAGATATAAAAGCACAAAGACTATCAGATGATAGCAAAAAGTATGGAACATTGACTTATCTTGTTAAAATGATACCAAGATGACGGATTATGAAGGGTTAAATGTCGTATATGCATTCTTAATAAAATGCACATCACATCATTATACTATAGATAATGATTGTGTATCTCCGTAAAAAAAGGGTATAACTGTGAGCCCTGCACATCGACACACTTGATGATCATCAGCTCGAAACTGAATCATTGTGTTGTCGATCTTCTCACAGCCATGATTATCATCTACTATTCTCAATTAATATAATGAAAAAAACATATTTGAAAGTTTTTTTAGGCTGCAGCGAAAGTTATCCCATCTCCTCCAAGCACTGTAAGATGATTGAAGTTACCGCTGTGGTCCAAAGAGGAGCACATTAACGTTAAAAAGGATACAGTAGGATTACTAAAGGCTGTTGCACAATCAACCTATCTTGTCTTGTATTCACATAGCTAGACTTACCAGACCCTCCATTCCGCCTACGAATCTATTACAGCAACCGCTGTTGCCCGTCTTTTGCTTAACAGTGTCCATACAGTGCAGGTGTTGGCCTATTTTTTGTAATGCACTAGCAAGCTTCGGGCTGTTTGGAAATTATCTATAACGCCTTCGATAATATTGTAACGACATACAAAAAATGAAGCAAAAATCGAAAAAAAGATGATTGTCGCATTAACTGTTTTATACTAGACTATTTATACATTAGAAAAGAGCATTTTGATCAATGTTAACAATTATAAGCCATAGAAATTTAACAATTTTGAATATTGTTATTAAAAACAGTCATGAAAATTGTTTAAATTATTTAATAATTTTTATCAAATTTTTTCATGTATGTGAGAAAATTGTGTTTATATTTCGTGCACAATTACTCACAATTTAAAAATTGGATTAAATTCTGTGAACAACAGAATAGCTGACAATTAATTATAACATTATACAGATCAATTCTTCAAATTATTTATGCAATTTAATTATAATATGCATAAAAAATTCTTTTAAATTCACATATATATGCATATTATATATATTATTAGAAAAAAATCTCGCAGCATATTTTAATTGCAATGTAGAAAATTGAAGACCTTAAACGGTAGGGTAGAGAATGCATTATGGAAATACTTGATTGAACTACAGTAAATATCGTTCAATGCCAAATAATAGTAACCTGTTCGTTATACTTCTAAGTGATATTTAAACAATAATCAATCAACTGTCGTATATTTTTGCCAGTTAATATGCATTAAATAACAATTAGTAACAGTATTCGATTTTGGAAATTATGCTCGTGTCTATGAGCAATAAAATGCTGTCTATGCTCGTTATATCTTTCGTTTTTAATGATATAATTTATAAATAGTTTTTGAAAATTTATTTTATATCAAGTGTTTCTCAGCAAATAGTAGAATGGTAGATAATATAATGTTAAGATGTGCTTTGCTTTTCATACGTATTTTTTTTTGCTTGTTCGCTTTTCGGTATTTTATTTTACATTATATTAACTATTCAAATTTGTATGAAATTTAGTATATAATTTTAAAATTTTTAGTTTAATATTTTTAAAAAATTCTATTTTTATTATTTTATTATTTTAAAAATTCTATTTAGCCAGTTTCAAATTTTTAAATATTTGAAACTGGCTAAAGATGTAAATACTAAAGAAATGAATCTATTTTGCCTGATTAAACAATTATATATATATATATATATATTATATATATTTATATAAATGAATGAAATACATAAAAATATTGAAATACCTCACTTATTTCTTTGCGACCTAAGGGTTTTGGCTAACGCTATCGCCTTTGGTACCACATTTCAAGTAAGAACTTTGCAGTGTTAAATTGTTAGTGGTTCGAAATCCACATTAAACTGTAGGTCCAAGTCTAATGAGAATAAAATTTGCACAAAAAAAAATGATCGTAGAGCTGCAAACCAAACCAATCCTACTTCTTTCTTATTTAAAATAATTGAACAAAAAATAATTTAATATTAATTTTAGGTATAAATTCATCCAGTTTGGTATTCAATATTGAAGAAACTCCATTTAGTTTTAGTAAATAAATGACAGTATCTACTACGTATTATTTATGTTACAACTTTAAGAATTTATAATGTAATGTACTTATAATGTATGATTAAACTAAATTGAATGGAAAAAAGAAGAAAACACTTAAATGGAAAAAAGGAGTCATTAATGTCTCAATCTAATAGGATCGTAGAGTGGGGGGGTTAATGTTACTCGAATCAGTAGCATATCTTCAAGCTAAACGGTCACCCTTGCTTAAGGTATAAAGATAACTGTCTCAGTATTGCCAGCGGAATTAGAAGAAATATTTTTTTCTATTTTAGTTAAATGGACTTTTTATTTAAAATTATTGGTTTTCTTCATTTAAAATTAGTGCTTTTTATTAGCTTTTTGAATTTTGCAAATAATAAAAGCTAACTTTCCTGAGTACTTAAAAAGTGATTAACATTAAAACTGCATGGTTTAACTGAAATACTTGCAATTCTTTTTGATGAAGCCTGAAAACCAGAAAGATTTGCATACAAAACGAAATAAACATCGATGCCTCGAGAACTGGCATTTTATATGACATAAACATATATTAGTATTTTTGCTGGCTTTTTAATTCCTGGAGGGTAAGATGCCGAGTAGAAAAAAAAAAAAAAGGTACATACATAACAGAAGGAAAGACAGATTCTAATACGATTTAACAAGGGTAAACGTGAATTGCAGCAAAACACCCCTAGGCTAAAAACGTTGGGCTTGTCACTGCAATTTAAAAAAAAAAGAAGAAGAAAAAAAAAAAACACTCCATCATTGAGCCACAAATTCTGCTTTTCCATCCCTCTGAAATTTCCCTTTTATGGAGGCACAGATTTGTAAAATCCCTTGTTAAAAAAAAAGAGAATGCCTCAGAAGACAAAAGCAAAATGGCGTATTGGAAAAGTGAACGAAGAAAAAAGAAGGAAAAGTTAAAATCGAATGTAAGAAGTTATGAGCGATTTCGTTGCTTGCGGGCGGGATGGAAAAATAAAAATAAAAATGCATGATCCGGAACCAACGGAAAACGTGTCCGGAATTTTTATCCGGAAAATATATCCAGTTGAAACTCCTGGAAATAAAAAGCTTCTGCAGGATAACCTTCACAGACGCCTTCCAACATTGTGGCTTAATTCTTTTATGCTTGTTTTCTCCCTTTTATTTAAGAGATGTGAAACTTGGCGTTGGCCTTTTTATAAGTATAAGAAAAGACATAACTTGGTGGATTTTCGGATAATAGAAGATGAAGGAAATTGTCAGTAATGATCTCCGTAAGCCTCTCATTTACTGCCATAATTTATAAGGAGAATATTTATTTGTTATAGAAACGCAGTGTTGGTTGGAATAATAAATATTGAACACATTATAACGGAAGAATATGAAGTTTATGACAATATTTTAAAAACTAATATAAAATAACTCTTTATAAACATTTAAGTTGGGTTTAAAGAATATTTAAAAGTAAATGTAGTGATAATTATAAAATAATAGCTTAATTAGAAGCAGTATAAATTCTTATAGCTTAGTACGGTACTTGCTCATTGTAATTGAATCTCATTTGTTAACTCTAGGGTTTGCTTAGTAGTGTTGTAAGTTTGACTCTCGATCATTGTCTGAATACATATTTTTAAATCAAAATTACAAAAAATTGCGTGAAAAAAATTTTTGTTTCTTTTTCTTTTTTTGAATTGAAAAATATCTAAGAAACATTGCAATGTTCAATTTACAAGACTAAAGGTTTGGTAAGCTCAACTCATGATATTGAAACCGTTTTTTTAGATTTACTTAACTTTTGAGGAGGAAATTGATATTGTTATTTGAGTTATATTTAACTGTATCGCATACCGTATCTAAATCGCCAAGCAGGTGGATTCATTTATAATGAACAAGTGCTTCTTTCTTCTTTTCTAATAATAACTTAATTTAATATTATTATTCCATATATCTGTCTTTCTATTTTTAGATCTTACGCACAGTCATTCCGAATAGCTATGCTTCATTTTTTTTAAAAATGTTTTTATTTTACAGTTTTTAATTAGTAATAAAGAGTAATTTGTTCTTATTTTAATTAGGGTAAATGTAATTGAACATACGTTTTGCTTGGAATCTTAACAAATTCGTAAAAATTCTAATGCTTATGATAATGGTAAAAAAATATAGGTTTATCTGACATTCTGGTGGAAAATTGTATAAATTAGGGTAAAGTAATAAAAGTAGCATGTAAGTACGAAAAGTAGTAATATAATAAATAGGATAATAAGTAGGAAAAGTGTAAAAGTAGTATAACAAATAAGAAAACCATAATAGTTAGAGTAAATGTGATTCAATTCGTTTTGCTTGGAATCTTAATAAATTCGTAAAAATATTAATGCTTACGATAATGGTAAAAAATATAATTTTATCTAATAAGTAATAAGTATATCATTTAGGTGGAAAATTTTATAAAGTGGCTATCTGAAAATAGTCAGGTAAAAATGATTGTCAACAGTGTTCAAACATGGCTAATCTGATCTATCATTTTATTTTCTTTATATAATATTACTTTTACAATAACATTAGAAAAATTTCTATAGAGTTTTCAATTATTTGCACGTCTACTTGCTTTAATCATTGAGATTAAGGCTACAACCATAAATAAAAATTCAGAAGAACTTTATTTTAAGCATTTACAAAAATTAAAATAAATTCATTAAACATAATTAAAATAAAATTAAATTCGTAACAAAAATTAAAATAAATTCATAAGCATTTTGCATAAAGTACTTTAAATTTAGTAGCCAACAATAAAATTTTCAATCTCTTGAATTCTGAGAAACAACCATAAAAATATACTTCATAAGTAATCAACTTTTAACTAATAAACCTTATGAAAGGTCACACAAAGGCAAATACATCATTCAGACTCGCATGAAAACATCGTACTGTTGACTTCTAATTTCAAATGC
Organism: Caerostris extrusa; assembly: GCA_021605095.1. Taxonomy (NCBI): domain Eukaryota; kingdom Metazoa; phylum Arthropoda; class Arachnida; order Araneae; family Araneidae; genus Caerostris; species Caerostris extrusa. The sequence continues at coordinate 43,075 of BPLR01002893.1, forward strand.
TGTGTCATCTTGATTGAAGATACTTCCACACACGAAACACTTGCTTTTTCACACTGCAAAAAGGAAGCAGAAAGATTGATTCGATTGTCCCGGGCAGGCTTAAGGGGAAAAAAATGAATCGCCGGTGAAAGGTAACGTTGAGTGTTCTATTCCGACACAGCCAGTTTAAATGTATTTCGTACCATTCCTTGATATTCAGAACAGTTACGGTTTCAGTAATTATTCTCAATTACCGAGAGAACGTGGATTACCTACAAATTAGGACGAAAGTGCGATAAAAATGTATATTTAATTGTGCATCTATTGTTAGCTAACCTTTTTGACAAATTTTCCAAAGAATGGGAAACCGGACACATGTGGTTTCAAAGTGGTTGGAGTTAAAAAGGCGGATGCACTAACTCAGTTAAGTGTTTTATGTTTTTCGTCAGATGTCACTGAAGCAGAACATTCGCGTTTTACATTCTGTTTTACACATTGTTTCGGTTTTTTTGAAGTTTTATTTTGCCTACTTGGCTTACAATTAGCATTCATTTTGTGGACAAAGAATCTAAATTGATTACATGCTTAGTTAATTCATTGCAAGTTATTCTTTTTCTTTTTGTGTAGTAGTAAGACACTGTTTTAAAAACATTTTCTTGAACAAATAAATTTGTCACATATAAATAACTAATTTTTTTTTTTTTTTTTAAATTCATTTACAAAGAATTATTTTTTGCATAAATTGAATTAATCTTTAAACAAAAATTTTAATACGTATTGTTAAAAAATACTTAAATAAGAATAGGTTGTTAATTGACGTGATAGAATTTTCTGACCTGTTATTCTGATTATTGCATTTTTAAGTTCAAAAGAAATATCTAATAGAATAATAAATCTATGTTAAAGAATTTAATTAAATATTTCATTGACACTGTTGTAAATGAATAAGCATAATTTTTTAATGCACAATGAAAAAATTTAATAATGCATAATTTTTATATGTAATATTACTCCAAATAATTGCTGAAATTCAAATTTCAAATTACTTCAAATTTTAAAATATAATCATATAATCATATAAAATCATATAATCATATAAAATCATATAATCATATAAAATCATATAATCATATAAAATCATATAATCATATAAAATCATATATTAGCATATAAAATCAAATATAATCATATAAAATACACTCAAGAGCCAAAACATTATGACCACCTGTCAATAACGAGTTGCCCCACCTTTGGCGCGCAACACAGCTTCCACCCGCCTTGGCATGGTTGCCACAAGTCCTTGGTAGATGGCCGGAGACAGATTGTACCAGATGTTTAAGCAACGGTCACGCGAATCCGAGATATTGCGAATTGGTGGTCTTTGAACTCTGAGCTGCCGTCCCAGGATATCCCAAATGTGTTCTATCTGATTAATATCCGCTGAGTTAAGCGGCCAGGACATTAACTGGAATTCAGCATCATGTTCCTGAAACCACGCCAACACAATTTTAGCCTCGTGACAAGATGCGTTGTCCTGTTGGAACATTCCATTTCCAGCTGGAAAAACAGAGGACATGTAAGGGTGCAACTGGTCCGCAATGATGTTTAGATACCCTGTAGCATTCATGGTATGCTCTACCACAACCACGGGTCCCAGATACGTCCAAGAGAACGTCCCCCCAAAGCATAATACCGGCCTGTGTATGACCTACTGTACATTGAGGAGCAACAGTTCGCTTGGAAGACGACGAATCCTGACACGGTCATCGGCGTGATGAATGACAAACCGTGATTCATCTGACCAGGCAACTCTCTCCCACTGGTCCATGGACCAGTCACGATGTTCCCGGGCCTAGCGCAGGCGTAGTTTTCGATGACGCTTGGTCAGCAAAGGCACACGAGTGGGACGTTTGCTGCGTAGCCCCATATCCAACAGTGTCCGCTGAACAGTGTTCTCCGATACTATTGTACTTGGCCCTGCATTGTATTGGGCTGTCAGCTGAGCCACTGTCTGGCTCCGGTTTTGCTTCACCATGCGAGACGGTCTCCGACGACCTTTTTCTTTGATAGCGTGTGGACGTCCAACACCATGTCGTCTACTGCTGGTTTCACCGTCATTCATCCACTTTGCATAAGTACTAACAACTGTAGATCGCGAACAGCCCACGAGTCGTGGAAATACTTGTTCCGAGCCTTCGAGCCATTACAATCTGCCCTCTATCAAAGTCGGTTAGATCCGTAGCCTTTCCCATCACACAGAAATTAAGTGAAAGAATGATTCTTCAGACTCTCCAGCAGCAGTTAAATTCAACTTCCACCTGATCACATGCCTTCCACGTCATCCAGGCGAGTTCATTGCAAAATGTAGGGGTGGTCATAATGTTTTGGCTCTTGAGTGTATAATCATATAATATTTATAAATATAAAAAATTACGATATATATTAAATATATAAAAATTCATTTAATACATTTTTGAAAAAGCAAACTTGAATATTTAAAAGAAATGTTTTTCATAAAAGTTAAAATAAAATAAATATATGCTTATGGTTTAGAATGTGAAAATTCTAGATAAAAACTGTTTATTTTCAAAAATCTTATAAAACATAGGAATCGAATCTTTATATTTCTATGTAGTTTACAATGAATATGTAAAATTGATAAGTTCAGAGATAAATATTTTAAATACATTACATGAAATATACAATACATATTATAATTACATTATATTACATGAAATATTTAAGAATCAACAGATAAAAAATATGTATAGCATGATTAGAAAATAACAGAGCTATTATTACAGCTAACAGAACATGTAAAGTATGATTAGAAGATAACAAAACTATTATTACAGATAACAGAACATTTAGAGTATGATTAGAAGATAAACAGAATTATTACTACAGATAACAAAACATGTAGGTATGATTAGAAGATTACAGAAAAACTACTATGGATAAATAACATGAAGATTATGATTAAAAGATCATAACTATTACTATAGATAACAAAACATGTAGAGCATGATTAGAAAATGACAGAACTATTATTATATGTAACAGAACATGAAGAGTATGATTAGAAGTTAACAGAAGTATTATAACAGACAACAGAACATGTAGAGCGGGATTTTAAATTATTAACTGCCACTGCCAAATTATTTGATTAGAGCTCATATTTATTAACATTCTTTTACCTCACTGAAAAAAATCTGTATTATTTAATATCGTTCATATTTTTGTATTAATTCTCTTTTGGTGCTATTGTTGGGTTTTAAATGATATCATTCAGGCAACAAAACTTTTAAATCTTTAACTTTCCATTTTTTAAAACAATTGATAAAACAAATGTAATTTCTCATAATATGAGAAGAATAAATTCAAAAGAAAAATATTTCTAAACGTACCAAAATCTAATCCATATCTACTGAAAACAATGGGCAATCATTAGTTTTGATAAATGCATATAAAGTGAATGAAAATACCTCAATTGAAAAGCACAAAGCGGAAAAAAGAATTATGACGTAATTCAGCCAGGACATCGAGGTTTTTTGCGGGGACAAAAATAAACAACAAAAAGTAAACCAATAAACAGTTCAGCTAAATGAGATTCCAAGTTTATTTTCGGAAAAATCAGTTTTGTGTAAGTTGGGTATTATTTAGAAATATGGATTTTATTGGAGATAGCTGTACTGATATCGAAGATTGAATCGAATAAAATACGAAAAAGATTATTGTTGATACCCATAAACTATAATAACTAAATAATGCCTGATATAATTACTTTCATGTTCAACTATTTATCGTTTTAATGCAGAATTTAAATGAGTGAACACATTGAAATACAACATTGATTTTTATAAAATAAGCTGAAATATATTTATCTTTGATAGACAAATTGTATAAATATATATTTTATACTAGATTATGTAGATAAATATTTATTTAAATGAATTGCAGTTTATATATTTCTTTTGAAATGAAAAACATTTATTTTAATACCTTAATAATTTTAATACCATGTTTATTACACTAATAATAAAATTATTAAAAAGATTTACATTTCTTCAAAAATTTATCATTATTCAGTTTTCGAATAAAAAAAAAAAATCAATTATTTAAATACAAAAATCAATTATTCGAAATAAATCAGAATTCTAATTATTAATAAGGATTTGATGTTATCTTTGCAAATTAATATTTTTTTTTGTCTAATTCTGATATCTTGTTCGATATGAAATAAAAAAAATGTACTCAAGTAAACCAGTTATTCTAATTAAAAATTTATCTCTAAAGAATTAAACGAAAAATTTAATTAAACGAATTTTTTTGACTGTTTTTCGTGTTCATAAGAAAATTAATTGAAGCTGTAAGTTAAAATGTATAAAAAAGCTTGAAAAAAGATACACATTCGTTTATTTCCGCAACGGTTTTCAAAAAGGAAGACCTTGATGACGGTTGTACAATTATTGTAGGTATCTCACATCGAGATTCAGAGCACCAGTAAGTCTTTTCCGGTTTATCTTCCAGAAGACACGCAAATTCGAATCAGTTATTTCAGAAAGTCTCCCAGGAATGTCTACTTGCAGGAACAGTCTCTTGCCTTCATATTTATAGATAGTGCGTTTTATATATACACTCATGTCCATAAATTAAGAATAATTCAGAATCACACAGAAATTGAACTCCAAAATAAAAATTTCACCTCTAGAATTATCACACACATCTTGAAGAAGAATATGCAAATTACAGGAAACCACCAGATGGCACGGATAGTACGTCACAATGACGAGAGTGTAAGAGGGGGTAAATAAGGAATGGTGGTAAAGAAGTAAAATTGTTCACAGGCGCTTTAAAAGCTTTTAAGTGCAATAACCGCATAGTTATAGCACAAAGAAAGCATTCGGATGATTTTTACGTGGTAGAATTATCGGACGAATGGAATGGGACGCCCAGCTGGAAGTATCCGAGAACTTGAATCGCCCAGTGTGTCATCTCCAGGCTTTGGCAACGATTCCAAGATGATGGTAATGTGAGTAGATGTTACAGCACAGGTCGCCCCCGAGTTACAACGCCGAATGAGGACCGGTATTTAGCAGTTACTGCCAAAAGAAACAGACGGAACACAGCATCAGACCTGTCTCGTCAGCTCTCTTCAGCTACCGGTACGACAGTTTCAAGGCAGATCGTGTACAAACGCTTAGGGCACATTGGTCTATATGCTCGCAGGCCTGTCAGATGTGTTCCACTTACCGCAACTCACTGTCGCCTGTGATTAACCTGGAGTAGAGAGCATGCATTGTGGACACCGCAACAGTGGTCTTGTGTGATGTTTTCCGACGAGTCCAGTTTAGTTTACAGTCTGATTCGCGCCGTACTTTCGTATGGAGAGCGCCAGGTACCCGTTACCACCAAGAGAACACCATTGAACGACACCGTTACGGTGGTGCTGGATGGCTCGTTTGGGGAGGAATTATTCTTGGTTCCAGAACTGACCTGCATGTTCAGAGTGTAACGATGACAGGCCACATCTATCGGGATGTCATTCTGGAACAACATGTACGTTTGTTTCGGGGCGCCATGGGTGCTGAATTTCTGTTTATGGATGACAACGCCCGTCCTCACCGTGCAAACATTGTAGACGAATGCCTTCAATTGGAGGATATCACCCGTATGGATTGGCCAGCATACTCACCGAACTTGAATCCAATAGAGCATGTGTGGGATATGCTTGGTCGACGAATTGCAGCCCGTCAACCCTCTCCCACCTCTCAAACGGAACTTCGGAGGGCATTGCTTGATGAGTGGTGTAATATTCCCCAAGATCAGATTGATAATTTGATACTCAGCATGCCTAGGCATTGTAAGGCCTGTATTGCATCGTCCGGAGACATACTCCCTATTAACCGTCATACTAACCATGTTATAGTGTTTTTTGCAAATAGGTTCTTTTTGAAATTTGCTCCAGGGAGTAAAAATCGCAATTTTATTAATTATGTCAAACATATAGCATCTTTTTTTTTGCTCTTTACCTTTTGTTTAATAAATAGACTTTACAGATAAGTCAAATTTGTTTTGCTTCTGTCTCTTTCTTTGCCTGAACTTCATTATCCTTAATTTATGGACATGAGTGTAAATGAACACAAAGTACATGGTGCTTTCGTAATTTATTTGTTATTGTATAATTAAGGTTATTTGCAAATGTAGCAGATACCGGTTTGCTTGTTTGTGCAGCTGGATGTGGGTGTGGTCGTTTTGAAGAACACACCGGTTTATTTAAACACGACACACGCACAATACTAGTAATTAATACACAATATATAACTCATTTAAAGACATCTAATTAGATTTAGATAAAAGAGTGTACTAAGTTGTAAATAAAGGTACTCAGGTACTGGCTGGATAGCGAAATATATTTCCTAAATATATAAATCCAGCCAGGAATTGCAGTAGCAGCACTGGTTGCAATGTACGTCCTCTCGGGTGAGAGTCTCGATGCCTATCGACGATTTCTTCTGAACGCCGCAGGGGACGCTTTTGCAGTGCGTAGAAGGAAATATGGTTGCATAAGTGGAATCACGGTTACACAAATACATTTGATCCAACAAGTAACAAAGCAAAATAAGTGAATAACAGGTTTTCAATAAATTAACTGTTGTAGATAAGATGATCTGTGATTATATATATAAAATTCGAAAATGATATTACATCATATATCTTTAATAAAATCCGTTCTAGCTAAAATAATTACGACAAGAAATGGACGATTACAATTTTTTTCAAAACTTAAGAATATGTAAACGAATTTTCTCTTTCAAAATATGATAAAATCTCTTTCCATGAATTTTAAGTTATAACATTTAAACTAAATATGTTTCTTCAAAGCAAGAATTCACATTACAGATAAAATAAACAAACATTCTTAAAGAAAATGAATGCAAAATTATTTTCTTATCATCCGTAAAAATAATCTTTTCAGAACCCTGTCATGATCAAAAATTTGTATCGCAATTCGTTGAAAAGATTATTTTGTGTATTGAATTTCTGCGGAAGTTTTAAATGATAGTTATCTTTTATGAGAGTATCGATAAAATTTTTTTTTTAATACATTTCTCGAAAAGTCACCGCAAACTGATTATAAATTCAAATAGCAATTTTAAAAATCATCCCTTTTTTAAAACTTTACATTCCGTATTAAACTTCCTGACTATTGATAACAACTTCGATTTATGATTTGGTACATTTATAATGAATTACTTTTTAGTAGAGTATATTTTGTATATTTTTAATGGGGAGTTTTTGATTGATTCTTAAGAAGGACTTTCTACTTTTCTAAGCGTTTTGACATAAAATAAAGAATGATTGTATGCCTAATTATTATATAAGGAATAAAAATATTGCTTATTATTGAAAAAAATCCCTTTATTACAGTAAATAATTATTTATAGTATAGTGCATGTTTGTGGTAGTTTTTTTTCATGTTGAAAACTTCCATAAAAGCTCCATAGGATTACCTCGTCATATTTAAAATTCAATGATCTTAAACTATGAGCCATAATCTTTAACTTTTTTTTTTGCCAGCCATTTGAATTGTAATTGCAATTTTAAATTTAATTTTAACTATTCTAAATATAATTATGCTAATTTTTAAAACAGCCTAAACAGTAATAATGTTTTTTTTACTGTTTCTCGAGAACTACTGTTCTGCTGTTTCTCTCTTTTATAGAAAAAAGTGAAGTTCAGAATAATAAAAACAATAAATTACTCAACGGTAACAAAGTTTGCTGCTTATTAAAGTAAATCTGGAGAAATTCAATTGTAATTCGTCAAGAGAAACTGAATAGGAAATTCTCTTGCCTACGAGGGATGGACACACTAAATCTATATATATCAAAGAAATTTCAACTTTTGGGTCTGTTCCTTTAAAAAATGCGTAATCAATATAGATGTAATAAAGCTCATTGGTGTAATTGTGGACATTACTGTGTTTGCTATAGATTTGAGGCATTATTGGAATTCTTCAGCTACGTTAAAATTCATTTTATTGACGTGTACTTTTTATAGTAATAGATTGCACTATATCTCAAACATGTAATTGATCCGTGTAATATTACAAAATGTTGAACATTTCATTTCTTTTTCTATGAAAATGACCTCTGGGATTTTTGTAGACAGCAAGAATTTTTATCAACAATGCTTAAAATAAGCATTACGATTTTATAAAAACCGTAATCAAATGTTATGTCACATATTTTAGAAACCAAAATTGCATATATATCTCATTTTCTTTTATCATTATCTGAGGATTTTTTTTTTAATTCTCAACTTCTTTCTTCTTCTTCAGAGGCCTGAATGGTCGAGTGGCTAGCGCTCTGCCGCTCTGGTACCACAGGTTTCGGGTTCGAGTCCCGGCGGTGCCATGGATGTTTGTAGTGGTTCGAATCCACTTTAAACCGTTGGTCCCGGTCTAATAGAGTAGAGGGTTGCGGGGGCATTGTTACTTCGCGTCCGTGGCTAATCTTCAAGTTACACGCCTGGGTAATGGAAAGTGAGTAACGTCTGTGCAGCGCTTGCCTTAAGGCATCAAGACAGTTGTCAAAGAGTTTACCAGCTGCGTTAGAAAAAAATAAAAATTCTTTTCTTCAAGATTACAAATTAGACATTGCGTCCTAAACCTTTCCAGCAGAACTGTAACATAAATTTTGAAATGTAATATGAAATTATTGGAACTGATAATTTTCCAGTTTTCAGAAATTTGAATAATAAATTGTTTTTATATGCAGCGTCTGAAGCATTCAATCAAAAAAAAAAAAAGATAAATAAACTAATGTAAAAGTATAAAAAAGTTATTTCGAATTATATGCATTTGACAGTTTACAAAAAAATAGTAAATATTAAACATATAAAAAAAAAAAAAAAAATAATGTCAAAATGCATGTGGGCCTTTTTTTCTTTTATTCCATCTAGTTTTCAAATATTTATTTTAAGAAATATAAGATATATATATTTGTATATATGTAAGCCACTTTTAACTTCCGGTTTCATCTTTTCCATCGTTTGTAGCGAAAAGTAAACTGCATGCCATCGTGTGTTTTGATTAGACAAGATATTAAAAATGGGCCCGAAATGCCGTTATTGCCGGGTTCTTTGCAAACAAAATAAATACGCACGCGAAACATGGAGATAAATTGTTATTTCAGACTCCATATATGGCAGAAAAGGTATGATTCTACCTCGAACAGTGAGATTAACTTTTCAAAATTGCAAATTTCAAAGAAAAAAAATCCAAAAGTTCAAATAAATGTATTTGTTTGAAGAAATAAATGCAGTGCAAAAATGTTTCAATAATTGAATATATTTGCTAATTTTCATTTCAACATTTAATTATCAGTGAGCAATAAATGACAATAATTGATATTCATACTTAAATATTTTGAAACACGTATAAATAATCTCAGATATATTTGTATTAATATATTTAAGTTATTACTAACATGAGAAACTAATAAGCATAATTATATTATGAGAAATATCACAATTTCACTTTGTAACAGTTGTCCAACTCATAATAAGTGGTAATGTGCAAAATTTACCATATGGAGTGGGAGATTTCAAACTAAGCTAAGTGTCATGTTTTACAATCATTCCTTTCTGAAGCAGGTTTGGTTTGTCGCTCTACGGTCATTTTATACACTCTTTGGGATAAATAGACCGGGACTTACAGTTTAACGTGTATTCTGAATCACTCACAAACAAACTGATGAAGAAAAAAGATTGTTAATATGATAAAAGAATTTTTTAATGTACACAGTCGAATAAGTTAATTAATCCAACGAAAATTTAACTAAATCTAACTAATAACTAAATATAATTAAATTTAATAATTCGATATGTGCTGTTTCTTATCTCACTTGGTCGATTAACAACATCTAGGTCGAGCAACATCTAGACCAAATCCATGAACTCGATTCTCATGGAAGATGAGAGGGGGGTCAGCTTCTGTTGTGATGGAGCACCCGTAGGTAGAAATCTGACTTGGCTCCCTGCCACTGAAGACGAAGGGCGTGCCTTCTGGAAGGACTTTTATTGGGAAATACGTATTTGCGTATCATGGGGGAAAACCCGGAAAACTCCCAACAGGTAGTCCGACTAACGAGGCAAGATCAAATTTAAAACAAACGCTATCATCACAAAATCTATCGAGTCATTCGATATGTAATTACAAAAATAAAAAAAGTAATATTGATTAAATAACATATGCATGATATTTTTAATTATTATTATTATAATTCCTGACATATTAAGATAAAATCCAATTTAATTTTTTTTATTCTCCATAATTTTAAGCAATCAATTAGTTTTTTAATAAAAATTTAACATTTTATTAGTTTACAGCATTACTATAAAAGGATTTGGAAACACGCCTCGGCCCACGATTTTTTTCTATTCAAATGAAAAGTTTCAATAATATTAAGCATTGTTATAAAAAATAATATGTAGTAAATAAAATAACCTTAACAATGAATTATGGGATAAGAAAATCAGACACTCAATGATTTAAAGAATAAAACATTAAACAAAACAATGAAGATTCAAATATTTCATTAGACAAAAATGATGTTTTTATCCTAAAAATCCCTTAAAGGTTTCAAAGTAAAGTTCCCATAATCAAAAATCATGATTGGATCTTCATAATAAAAAATGAAGAGTGTCAATAAAAATTATTATTCTGTTAATTAATTGCAAATTTTACAAAAAGTGGGAGAAAATTATTTATTTTTACTTCAAAAATAAATATGTTGTGTTAAAAAGAAAAAAAAAAAAAAAAAAACATTGAAGGACTTAAAAAAAAAAAAACTTTCTAACGATCCTATTAAAAGTCAAGAAGATACTTCAAATGTTTATTAAATTTTCAAAGAGAATGTGGAATGATTGAAACTGAAACCAGAAAAACTGCTCATTAAATTTTATGAATATTATAAGTGTTTTCAACGCTAAGGACACAACTCATTTTTTTTTCTTTTCATTCCTTTAGAAAGGCTTTAAAAATTCAATGACTTTAGCTTTTTAACCTAAAGAAAATGCATTTTTATTTGGTTTGCAAAAAATATGAATATTTATACTTTCTTAAATCAGGACGCATCATTTATTTTGAAGTTTTTTTTTTTTTTAAGTCTTAAAAAGTACATTTTTATTGTTTAAAAAAAAAGGATAAATATTTTAAGGGATTCTTTTTTGAGAAATATAAATAAAACTTGTTTCATTTAAATTTAATTTTTCTGGTACATAAACGAGTTGCTTGGAATTTTTAAAGTAACATGAGTTGTAACATACTTGAGTTGTTTAGATGTTTTAAAAATTTCTAAATTATTAGATAAGAAATTTATGTCGTTTTCTGTTGCTCCAATTGAAATGTTTCCTATTTAATTTTTCTTTTGTGCGATTTAGATAATTTTGGTATCAATGAAAAGCCAATGTTTTCAGATTTTTATTTTTAATATTACAGGTATTTTTTGAAACATCAAATTTTGAGAAATTGACGTATATGATGGATAAACAAAAATTTCATTTTAAGCACTTTATGAGTTCCAACTTTGTTATAATGCTATGGAAGATCATAAAAATATCTGTTTTGTCTTTGGACCATTAACAATTAAGGTTCAAATTAACCAAAGATGATTTGAAAAATGTAGGTCAGGTGGCATAAAGCTTCAAGATAAAACCTATCACCGGAAAAGGCTAAAAGAGTTTGATGACGATATTCTAAGGACTTTAGTGGATAAGAACCATTTTGACTAAGTTTGGTTTCGCTCTACGGTCATCTTGTGCACACGAGGGTTAAACAGACTACTATTGACTAGGAGGGGTATCGGAGATAAGTTAATCGTTAGCCTTGTCATAACAATTGAAAACCACTTGAACAAGCTTGTCTTTGCCTACAAATGGTATCATTGGATCCCCATGAATTAAGAGAAAAAAATATACAGTAGATCGACTTTTCTATTGCTTCTTCTTTGGTTGCTCGACAATCATATAAGCCAATAACAACAATATGAGCCTATCCTATCGTTGTGAAGGTCAATTTGCAATAAAAAAAAAAGCTAATGCTATGCATTTGGTGGGATTGTCGAGGTCCTGTCTACTGTGACCTGTTGGAACCAGATCAGACTATCAAAAGCAGGCCTATATTGTGATCAGCTAAGCCGATTGGATACAAAAATACTTGAACTTCTTTCAATACAGTATAATCGAAAAGGTGACTTTTAACATGACAATGCTTAGGCCTCTCGTGGCTTTAAGGACGAAGGAGAAGTTTCAGGCTCTTGGCCATAAATTGTTATCATATTCCTTATCTTACACTTACTGAACTTCACACGCTTTACCTGGCATCTATTCATCTGACTACCATTTGTTCCTCTTGATGCAAAAATGTTTTTAAAGGGACAAAAATTGAAATTGTCAGGATATTCAGAGGGTGTGGTAGATTTCCTGATCTTAAAGGATAGGATTTTTTTATACATTTTTCTATAAATGACCTTGTTGATAGATGTCTCAGAAAACAGTGGCTAATATTTCATTAATGAATCTCACTTATAATCTTTGATTGAAATTTCCTCACAAAAAAAACATAACTTTCATACCAACCTAGTATTTGAATAGAGGAATAAATATTTTCAAGTACATAACATTTCAAATTAACATAATAATATTTTAAATTAGTTTTATATAATACACTAGTTATAAAAGAACACAGTATAAGGTATTTTTAGTGATATTATTTCTTGTCTATGAATTTTTGACGAAATGATATTCATATTTATTTCTGCCTTGTACGAATTTTATGTTAAACTCGACAATTTTTTAATATATGGCATAAATTCATTAAAATAGCAAAAGTTAATTAATTAGTTAAATTTTTATTAAACATATACTTCAATTAGCAAGTTAAATTTTTTAGCAAGTTAAATTAATTAGCAATAAAATGTGCACAAAAGATGTATATATGAACTATTTATTGATTCACGGAGTTATATTCACAAATTTCTTTGGCTATCATTGTTTTAGTTAAAAATAAACTGATTTTTGTGCTAGGTAAATCATTTTTAAAAAAGAATTAACATTGTTGTTTGCAGTTCTTCAAAATTTTATATGTTAAATATACTATTAACTTTTAAAAGATTCACCAATCTTTCATCAATATGACGAGAAATTTGTTACCAGCATTATTACACTTGTCAAACCGGAGATACTTTCATTTATGTAGATATTCTTTATCGTGTTTCATAATAGTGTTTTAATTATATTTTAGGAATAAAAGGTATTCCTAAAATATCATTTGTTTTAACAAATCAACTTCAATTAATCATTTTGATTAATTTTAAGTTCAATTATTTGCATATTTATAACTCGATATTATTTTAGTATTTATTTAAAAATACAATATGATTAAAATTAGAAAAGATATAAAATAATGTATTTAGTAAAAAAATTATATAGGATAATTGATATTAGGGGATACATTTTAAAGATTTGTAAGACATACCATAACCATATTTAAAGGTTTTTACATAGAAAGTTAAATGTGGAATTGATGAATCAACAAACTATTATGTAAATATTTTTAGAAAAAAATATACATAACCTATATTGTTTCAAAGCTCCTAAAAAAATGTTAAAATTTTGTCTTCATTATTTCAAAAATTTACAATATCTAAAAAATTTAAAAGATTTTTATGAAATGGCTAGGTTAAACAAACTATTTTTATCTTATAACTGTGAGAATAAAAAATGTATCTAAGGAAAAAAATGCATTGAATCATCTTTTAGATTGTAAATGCGTATTTTTGGATGCGTTGGATAACTTTAACCTCTAAAAATCAGAAAACTAATTTAGTTGTCTAGACAGCATTACGTGCCATTGCGCCATTTACTGAAATTACCAACCATTATTCAACAAACCGAGAATTTCATGTTCATTCAATCTTACACAATTAGATTTTCTGATCTGATAAATATTATTATACTATTTTTAATCTAATTGTTTTAATCTAAGATTTTTTAATGATCTTTGATAATTTAAATTTTGCCTCCGTAAAGAATAGTACTATCACAACAAATATTTTAATAAACAGAAGTTCTTTTTCATTGGGAAGTTCAAATTTATTCTCACATTAAGAAAATGATTTCTTTAAATTACTAAAAATTATTATATAAAATTTGAGAGTTTATTAAAATTAATATTGAAATGAATATGGCTAATTTTGTTTCTTAACTCTAGTAGCTTGAAAACTTGTATCATTATTGTAGCTGAATTGAATCATATTTATGTGCTATGAGAATCCTGTAATTTTCCATTATGAGAATTCTGACTTCTTGCCATACAAAATTTACTAACAGTTGTAGATCTTTTACATTCTTAGAATCGTTTGTAAAATATATCTTTTATAACGAAATAGCAGCATTGCATTTATGTATGCCCATTATGAGAAATACAAAAAAAACAAAGATAATAACGAAAAGTCAACCCGACTTTAATATTGCATGCTCACAACATTCAATCATTAAAATTCAAGCATTTTTTGCACATTTGCAGATCTTTGAGAAAATAATGGATGTTACATAGGTTATGCCTATTATGAAATTAATTTCTTTTACTATTATTTTTTTTTTAAATAAATTATTTCCTGAGATAGGTATACCTAATAAATTATTATTAAAATAAAGAAATCTTAAATATCCTAACATTTATTTAACATTTTTGCATTTATTTAACATTTAAACAATTTGTTTCATCTTACAGTGTTATATGTGAAACTATGTTACAAAAAATGTAATAAAGCATGTTGACTTATGTATCAGTGTCACATGACTGGTGTTGAAACATCTCATGAACGGATATTATATAGCAAGATTCTTTTTCTTTTCTGACTTTTCCTTTAGAGCAAATGCAACAACAAAAAAATCGAGCATAGAGTTTAAGGAAAAGACGACATCGAATACGATTTAACTCTTGTCAAGGAATGAGAATTTTCTGCAAAACAAGCCTGAGGCAAAACCCATCTCCTGTCACGAGAGTCTGAAGCCAGTGCGCTCCATCATTGAACCTTTAAATTCTGCTTCCACAATTTTTTAAACTTTTCTTAGTGGCTGCACCGATTGGTAAAATCTTATGCCGAAGAAGAAAAAAAGTTCTTACAAAGAAGTAAATAAAAAAAAAGGCGTATTGGAATGAATGATAAAAAAAGGAAAAAGAAAAAAAAAAAAGTAATGAAGACGAAAAGTAAAATTCGAATTAGATGAAGTTATGAGCATTTTGCAGCCTGCATGAGGAAAGAAAAAAGCCAGAATCCGTGATCCAGTACCACAGAAAACGTGTCCGGCGTTTCTTATTCTGAGAATTATATTCAATTCTAAGAGAATAAAAGAAATCTCTGAGCTCTGACAGCATTTTTAAAATGGCCTCGATCATTCGAGTTTTGAATTTTGTGTGTTTGCAAAGTTTACAGTTCACTTCCGAATAATAATCAGCTCAAACCTTTCAAAAAATATTTTAATACTGAAAGTATAAAAAAAATGTCAGAAATACACAAAATTTCTTCTTCGCTGTTCAATGAGAATACTTATTTTGTTTAAAACGACAATATTGAGACGTACTTTTGCTTATATTTGTAGTAAAAAACGTGACTTTTAAAGACAGTAGAAGAGAACTGTAATGAAATAGGAAAAATTATTAGCATTAATTTTAATAATTGTTGAAAATATTTTTAATGTAAATGCTGAGCATGATGAATAGATATTTTTAAGTGACAATATTGAGACAAACCTTTTTATGTTTGTAGAAAAAAATATAGAATGAAAGACGCCAGAAAGTGTCCTGTAATAAAGTAAGAAAAATATTAGCATTAATTTTAATAATTGTTTTAAATAATTTTTAGAAAGATAAAAAGTTTCATCAAAATATTAGAAATCAGTATTTGCATAAGTATGTGAATTGTTTAGTACAGAATGTTTAGGAATCCGTTAAGAAAAGCTGAAAAAGAAAACCTCTATGTGTTTTCCAGGAATGCGTGTGAAAAACCAGTAGGTCCGAAAATTATTCCGTTTGACTCGAGAATTAAGTGATGCAATTTTGGCGGTTCTAAATCGAAATTGATAACATTTGATAATTTTTTCGTTTTTTTCTCTACTAGTGGCTCGGTGGCAACGCACCGCTGGTAAGCATTAGAGCGGAGGTTCGATCCAACTTTATTGTAGATACTGTTTCAAACACGAGGAGACTCGATGCCTTTAGATGTTCAGCATCTTGTCTCGTAAATCGCCCTTCCTTGTCAGGGTTTTCTCTCATACGATACGCATTGCCCTCTTCTTCAGGGTAATGAAGCCAAATCAGACTTCTAGCTAGGGTGCTTTATCAGAAGCTTTCCCTCCTTCCATGAGACCACACGGAATCTTGGACTTGGTCTACACGTTGCGTCTACCAATCTATCAAGAGAGATAAGAAAAGAAAATTTCAACCAGGCAGGATACTTGTGAATATTCTTATTTAAAAAAAAAAAAAAAAACTTCAATTAAAATTTATAATTATAGTTTCATCGCTATCATAAAGCTCTGAGAAAAGAAAATTGACAGAGATAATTTTAAAAACCTAATAAATAAAAACGTTCTCAATTGTTATCGATTTATTTACAGGTTTTTTAAAAAAAATATTTCGATACGTTTTTCTCAGAATAAAACGTTTTAATTGATTTTAAAAAATTACTTTTTCATTAAATGAAAAAAAAAATGATACTTAGTTTCATTTTTTAATTATTTTTCTTTAATAGTCCAATTTTACCAGTTACAAATTACCAGTTTTTCAATTTAAAATTCCCGGAGCTTATGGAATTTCAATTTTTCTTTCTCTTTATTAGGTTGCTGGCCCTGTCCTTTGGATATTTTGTGGGAAATTTAACGTCAAAATATTCATTAGTGTTTGAGTTACGCTTTCTTTGTGAGACGCTAAAACTGAATCCGACCGTTTGAAACGACTGAATTAATTGCCAAAGAACTTGCATTTATTTTGTTTGCAAAAACGTATAGAATGTTGCAGAAGGCATTCGGTGAGAGCATTTCATATCAGAAAGAAATGTTTAGAGGCGGTATAAACAGTTCAAAGAAGGCAGAGAGCGCGTTGAAGACGAAGAGACTTGAGGTCGACCATCAACCTCAACCGACAAAGCTCACGTTCAAAAAATTAAATATTTGATACTTGAAAACCATCTATGTACAATTAGAGTCCTTGCTGATGATGTTGAGTTTCAAAAGGATGGGTAAATTCCATTTTCGGCCTCAAACGCGCCAAATCTCGATTGGTACCGGCTTCAGGGTGTGCCAGTTCACACTTTGCATTAATTCTTCGTGACTTTTCGCCAAAAATGAAACCTATATCGCTCAACTACCACCGTATTCACACCGTGCGGCTTCTGGGTATTCCCTAAACTCAAAAGATCAAAAGATACCGTTTTGAGTAGATTGAAGAGAGATTCAACGTGAATCGCCGCTCGCTTTGAAGGCCATCCTGCCGATGACTTTTTAGCATGCATTGAGGATTGGAAAAAAAGTTGGCATAAGTGCATTGTGTCTGGAGGATTATAATAATAGACCGATAGATAAATAGTTTAATAAATAAAGAGTTACACAGATACACACACACACACGCGCACACACACGCACACACACACACGCACACACAGCACGCACACACACACACACACACACACACACACACACAAACATATATAATCGTCTTTATGCCAGAGTTTCCAAAAGAATTAAAAGGTCAGTATACAACTTATATATTCATAAGTTAAATAAATAAATTTTCAACTCGAACAAAACTTTAAGTGGCAGATAGTGCGGTGTCCCCAACCAACATACGCAATCGACAATAAAATGAGAAAAATTTCAAAACATGGCGACTTGTGTGTGTCAAGCGAATTTCACTAAACGTCCTTGGTGCGCATCGTCGAGCAAAGGTTATTAATGTAGACAACCAACAGAGTTTTGGAATGATTTGAGTTGCCAATTTGGATGTTGCACGCGAAAAAGCATGCTGCCTTTCTCTTCTCATTAACGTTGGCTGTCGAAGCTTAATTTTAAAAAGAGGCATTAAGATGGCCATTTCGATTTTCAGAGGTAAGCAATACGTAACT
>BPLR01002894.1:0-29698 GCA_021605095.1 Caerostris extrusa
AAAAAAAAAGTTGTTTCCCATGTTAGTAAACCTATTTGCAGATAAAGAAATAGCTTACTATTAAATTAAGAAAATACTTTACTTTTACATCAAGATGCTTTTTTTCTTCTATTTTCAATTAAATGGTTTTTGCATTAAAATTTATGTGTACAGGAATCGATAAGCATAAAAGATCTTGTAAAAGATTTTGCAGTGTTTGTATCATAAGCAAGCAGTCCACTGCAGTTAAGACCATTTTAAATTATTTTAAAGGTAACTTGGTTATAGTATGAAGAAGTTTATTAAATTGAAATAATTTTAATTAACGCAGTGGAATGTTTTTAATATAGCTTAATATAAAAAATTGATATAAATGTTTTTATATTATCATAATTATACCTCTTAATATATCGACAATTTATAAATTTAAAGTAAGATTATTATTTATTAAAAAGCTTTAAAAACTTGCTTTTTTTATTATAAAACTACTTAAAAATGTAACAAAATCATTTGAATAACCTGTGGAACTTTAAGAAATAATTAATAAATTGCTACAATATAATCATTCTAGAGAAAAAAAAAAATTTTTTTTTGGCTCAAGATATTTATTAAAGAACTGAATATTTTTAACTTAAAATTAAAAAAATATAAAAATATTTATTAATTTCTCCGTTTTAGCTCTACTTTTTGATGAATATAATAAATTAAATCATAATATTAATTGCATTATTAAGATTACATTATACATCAGTTTCCACATTAGAATGTGTAAAATGCAACCAAAGTTTGCAGTCAAAGCTTTTAAAACTTTGTTTATTTAATTTAATTGGATTTTTTTTTCATATTTTCATTACCTTTATCAAAAATTCACGTTAACATTATATTACATTACTTTACATTATATTTAAATTATATTACATTATATTTAAATTATATTACATTATATTATATTACATTACATTGTTTTACATTATACCCCAGTTTCCACATTAGGATGTGTAAAATGCAAAGCAAAGTTTGCAGTCAAAGCTTTTAAAACTTTGTTTATTTAATTTAATTGGATTTTTTTTTTTATTTATTTTCATTACCTTTTTCAAAAATTTACAATAACAATATATTACATTACTTTACATTATATTTACATTCTATTACATTATATTTACATTATATTACATTATATTATATTACATTACATTGTTTTACATTATATTATATTACATTACATTGTTTTACATAATACTCCAGTTTCCACATTAGAATGTGTAAAATGCAACCAAAGTTTGCTGTCAAAGCTTTTAAAACTTTGTTTATTTAATTTAATTGGATTTTTTTATATATTTTCATCACATTTATCAAAAATTTACATTAATATTATATTACATTATATTTACATTATATTATATTATATTATATTACATTACATTGTTTTACATTATATTACATTATACCCCAGTTTCCACATTAGAATGTGTAAAAATGCAACCAAAGTTTGCAAACAAAGCTTTTAAAACTTTGTTTATTTAATTTAATTGGACTTTTTTTATATTTTCATTACCTTTATCAAAAATTTACGTTAACATTATATTACATTATATTATATTATATTACATTACATTGTTTTACGTTATATCACATTATACCCCAGTTTCACATTAGAATGTGTAAAATGCAACCAAAGTTTGCTGTCAAAGCTTTTTAAAACTTTGTTTATTTAATTTAATTGGATTTTTTTTTTTATATATTTTCATCACCTTTACCAAAATTTACATTAACATTATATTATATTACATTACATTATATTACATTATATTTACATTATATTACATTATATTTACATTATATTACATTATATTTACATTATATTACATTATATTATATTACATTACATTGTTTTACAATATATTATATTACATTACATTCTTTTTACATTATATTACATTATACCCCAGTTTCCACATTAGAATGTGTGAAATGCAACCAAAGTTTGCAGTCAAAGCTTTTAAAACTTTGTTTATTTAATTTAATTGGATTTTTTTTTTATATTTTCATCACATTTATCAAAAATTTACATTAACATTATATTACACTACATTACCTTATATTAAATTTTATTTACATTATATTATATTACATTACATTGTTTTACATTATATTACATTATACCCCAGTTTCCACATTAGAATGTGTAAAAATGCAACCAAAGTTTGCAAACAAAGCTTTTAAAACTTTGTTTATTTAATTTAATTGGACTTTTTTATATTTTCATTACCTTTATCAAAAATTTACGTTAACATTATATTACACTACATTACATTATATTACATTATATTTACATTATATTACATTATATAATACATTACATTGTTTTTACGTTATATCATTATACCCCAGTTTCCACATTAGAATGTGTAAAATGCAACCAAAGTTCGCAGTCAAAGCTTTTAAAACTTTGTTTATTTAATTTAATTTAATCTTTTTTTTTATATTTTCATCACATTTATCAAAATTTACATAAACATTATATTTAATTGCATTACATTATATTTACATTATATTACATTATATTATCTTACATTACATTGTTTACATTATATTATATTACATTACATTGTCTTACATTATATTATATTACATTACATTGTTTTACATTATACCCCAGTTTCCACTTTAGAATGTGTAAAATGCAATCAAAGTTTGCAGTCAAAGCTTTTAAAACTTTGTTTATTTAATTTAATTGGACTTTTTTTATATTTTCATTTTTATCAAAATTTACGTTAACAATATATTACATCATATTTACATTATATTACATTATTTTTATATTACATTACATTGTTTTTACATTATAATATATTACATTACATTGTTTTTACATTATAATATATTACATTACATTGTTTTACATTATATTACATTATATCCCAGTTTCCACATTAGAATGTGTAAAATGCAACCAAAGTTTGCAGTCAAAGCTTTTAAAACTTTGTTTATTTAATTTAATTGAATCTTTTTTTTATATTTTCATCACATTTATCAAAAATTTACATTAACATTATATTTAATTACATTACATTATATTTACATTATATTATATTATATTTGCATTATATTATATTATATTATATTATATTATATTGTTTTACAATATATTATATTACATTACATTGTTTTACATTACATTACATTTTACTCCAGTTTCCACATTAGAATGTGTAAAATGCAATCAAAGTTTGCAGTCAAAGCTTTTAAAACTTTGTTTATTTAATTTAATTGGATTTTTTCATATTTTCATTACCTTTATCAAAAATTCACGTTAACATTATATTACATTACTTTACATTATATTACATTATATTACATTATATTATATTACATTACATTGTTTTACAATATATTGTTTTACAATATATTGTATTACATTGTTGTTTTTACGATATATTACATTATACCCCAGTTCCCACATTAGAATATGTAAAATGCAATCAAAGTTTGCAGTCAAAGCCTTTAAAACTTTGTATATTTAATTTAATTAGTTTTATTTATGTTCATTTACCTTCATCAAGGTACATTAACATTATATTACATAACACTACATCATATTACATTATATTTACATTATATTACATTATATTATATTACATAACATTACATCATATTATATTATATTTACATTATATTATATTACATTACATTGTTTTACATTATAATACATTATACCCCAGTTTCCACATTAGAATGTGTAAAATTAAACCAAAGTTTACAGTCAAAGCTTTTAAAACTTTGTTTATTTAATTTAATTGTATTATTTTTTTATATTTTCATTTCCTTTATAAAAAATTTACGTTAACATTATATTACATTATATTTACATTATATTACATTATATTATATTACATTACCTTGTTTTATATTATATTACACTCATGTCCATAAATTAAAGATAATGAAGTTCAGGCCAAGAAAGAGACAGAAGCAAAAAAAATTTGACTTATTTGTAAAGTCTATTTATTATTAAGCAAAAGGTAAAAAGAGCAAAAAAAGATGCTATATGTTTGACATAAAAATTGCGATTTTTACTGCCTGGAGCAAATTTCAAAAAAGAACCTATTTACAAAAAACAGTATAACATGATTAGTATGATGGTTAATATGGAGTATGTCTCCCGGACGATGCAATACAGGCCTTACAACGCCTAGGTATGCTAAGTATCAATTTATGAATTTGCTCTTGGGGAATATTACACCACTCATCAAGCAATGCCCTACGAAGTTCCGGTTCACAGGTGGGAGGGGGTTGACGAGCTGCAATTCGTCGGCCAAGCATATCCCACACATGCTCTATTGGATTCAACTCCGGTGTATGCTGGCCAATCAATACGGGTGATATCCTCCAATTGAAGGCATTCGTCTACAATGTTTGCTCGTTGAGGACGAGCGTTGTCATCCATAAACAGAAATTCAGCACCCATGATGCCCCTTTCCAGAATAACATCCCGATAGATGAGGCCTGTCATCGTTACACTCTGAACATGCAGGTCAGTTCTGGAACCAAGAATAATTCCTCCCCAAACGAGCCATCCTGCACCACCGTAACGGTGTCGTTCAATGGTGTTCTCTTGGTGATAACGGTACCTGCCGCTCTCCATATGAAAGTCCGGCGAGAATCAGACTGCAAACTAAACCTATACTCGTCGGAAAACATCCCACAAGACCACTGTTGCGGTGTCCACAATGCATGCTCTCTACTCCAGGTTAATCGCAGGCGACAGTGAGTTGCGGTAAGTGGAACACATCTGACAGGCCGACGAGCATATAGACCAATGTGCCCTAAGCGTCTGTACACGCTCTGTCTTGAACCTGTCGTACCGGTAGTTGAAGAGAGCTGACGAGACAGGTCTGATACTGTGCTCCGTCTGTTTCTTTTGGCAGTAACTGCTAAATACCGGTCCTCATCCGGCGTTGTAACTCGGGGCGATTTGTGCTGTAACATCTATTCACATTACTATCATCTTGGAATCGTTGTCAATGCCTGGAGAGGACACTCTGGGCCATTCCAAGTTCCTCGGATACTTCCAGCTGGGTACGTCCACATTCCAGTCGTCCGATAATTCTACGTCGTCAAAAATCGTCCAAATGCTTCCTTTGTGCCATAACTATGCAGTTATTGCACTGAAATGCTTTTAAAGCGCCTGTGAACAATTTTACTTTTTGCATCCATTCCTTATATACACCACTCTTACACTCGTCATTGTGACGTACTATCACCGCCATCTGGTGGTTTCCTGTAATTTGCATATTCTTCTTCAAGATGTGTGTGATTATTTTACAGGTGAAATTTTTATTTTAGAGTTCAGTTTCTGTGTGATTCTGAATTATCCTTAATTTATGGATATGAGTGTATATTACATTTCCTTGTTTTACATTATATTTCATTATACCCCAGTTTCCACATTAGAATGTAAAATGCAACCAAAGTTTGCAGTCAAAGCTTTTTAAAACTTTGTTTATTTAATTTAATTGGATTTTTTTATATTTTCATTACCTTTATCAAAAATTTACAATAACATTATATTACATTACATTACATCATATTACATTATATTTACATTATATTACATTATATTATATTAAATTATATTGTTTTACATTATATTATATTACATTACATTGTTTTACATTATATTACATTATACCCCAGTTTCCACATTAGAATGTGTAAAATGCAATCAAAGTTTGCAGTTAAAACTTTTAAAACTTTGTTTATTTAATTTAATTGGATTTTTATATATTTGCATTACCTTCATCAAAAATTTACGTTAACATTATATTACATTACATTACATTATATTTACATTATATTACATTATATTATATTACATTACATTGTTTTATAATATATTATATTACATTACATTGTTTTACATTATATTACATTATACCCCAGTTTCCACATTAGAATGTGTAAAATGCAGCCAAAGTTTGCAGTCAAAGCTTTTTAAAACTTTGTTTATTTAATTTAATATAATTTTTTTTATATTTTCATCACCTTTATCAAAAATTTAATGAGAAAAGATTAACGTTACATTTATATTTATGGAATATAAAGAAAAGAATATACACTGAAGTGACAAAAGTCATGGGATATGCAAAATTTCAGATGGCAGTAGCATCGCGTAGAACAGGTATAAATGCGCAGTGCTTTCGCAGAGCTTTCATTTCTGTTCAAGTTATTCATGTGAAGAGGTTTTGACGTGATGATGACCGCACGACGGGAATTAACAGACTTTGAACGCGGAATGTTAGTTGGAGCTAGCCGCATGGGTCATGCCATTTCGGAAATCGTTGGGGAATTCAACATTCCCAGATCCACTGTGTCAAGAGTGTGCCGAGATTATGAAATTTCAGGCATAACATCCCACCATGGACAGCGCAGTGGTCGACCGCCTGCACTTAACGACCGAGACTGGCGAAGTCTGCAAAGAGTCGTAAATTCTAACACACAAGCAACACTACGTCAAATAACCGCAGAAATCAATGTGGGACGTACAAGGGACTTGTCTGTTAGAACTGTGCGGAGAACTGTGTGGAGCCCAAGAAAGCCAAATTTGGCTTTCTTGGGCTATTCCAGCAGAAGGCCGACTCGAGTGCCTTTACTGACAGAACGACATCGCTTGCAGCGACTCTCATGGACACGAGAGCATATCGGTTGGTCCCTAGATGAATGGAAAACCGTGGCCTGGTCCGATGAGTCACGATTTCTGTTGGTAAGAGCTGATGGTAGGGTTCGAGTGTGGCGCAAACCCCACGAAGCCATGGACCCAAACTCTCAGCAAGGCACTGTTCGAGCTGGTGGTGACTCCGTAATGGTGTGGGCTGTTTTTTATGGAATGGACTTGGTCCCCTGGTGCGACTGGACCGAACATTGACTGGAAATGATTATGTTCAGCTACTTGGAGATCACTTGCAGCCATTCATGGACTTCATGTACCCAAACAACAATGGGATTTTTATGGATGACAATGCGCCATGTCACCGGGCCACAACTGTTCGCGATTGGTTTAAAGAACATTCTGGACAATTCCAACGAATGATCTGGCCGCCTAGATCGCCCGACATGAATCACATCGAGCATTTATGGGACATCATCGAGAGGTCTGTTCGTGCCCAAAATCCTGCACCATCAACGCTTTCACAATTATGGACGTCTATCGAGACAGCATGGCTCAATATTCCTGCAGAAGACTTCCAACGACTTGTTGAGTCCATGCCACGTCGAGTTGCTGCACTTCGCCGGGCGAAAGGATTGCCGGCACGATATTAAGAGGTATCCCATGACTTTTGTCACTTCAGTGTATATACATTTAAACATAAAAAAAAAACTGATCAGCAAAAAGAACCAACATATCCATGATACTTGGATAAAAAAATAATTATTTTTATTCAATAAACCTTTAAAAAATGAATTTAATTACTTTCTAAAATATTGTATTATAGGTTATAATTTACTTTTAAACAAAGAGGGATTTTATTGCCTGGAAAATTCTATCAAAATTTCTGCCAGATGAAAACGATTCCTCAATTGAATAGCAGCAAAAAAGGGAAAAAGCTTCAAGCAAAAAAGAGGTCAAAAGTTCTATTTCTTTTCTGCTTGCTGCAGAAAGCTTTGAATACTAAATGTTATAAAGTAATTAATTTATTAATTTTTAATAAGTTTTTTAATAAAATTAGATAAGTCACAATTAATGAGAATAATCCCAGAAAAATGCAAATTCATCTTTGATTTTATTTATGGGTAAAATATATTTTATTTTATCTTTTTTTTGGGGGGTTTTGTTTTTTTTAAATTTATTTCACTAAATTTTTTTCTAAACTCTCAAGACATTGGTATACGAAATAATTTATTTTCTATTGAAAGAAAAGGTGGTTCAACTAATTTTTACATTTGTTTCCTTTCAGATTCAAATGCGACAAAAGGGAAATTTTTTTAATTACTATTTTTAATCTGCAATCAAAAATAAAATTCCTTTGCACCAAAATAAACATATTTTGAAATAAATTAAAAATACTTTGCATGCTATTTCAGTTTTTGTTTTTAGACGCCTTCTTCTTTTGATTCAACACTAAATAGAAAAACTGCACGTTCTTTCTATTCAACAATTCCAACAGATAAGAAATTGATGAAATCTACATTTACCTACATTACTTTCTTTTGTGTTTTAGCTTTTTATTTATAAGCGCTTAGCGCAACGACTTCTTGAGCAGTTAACACTTAACTTAGTCGGAACATTTCTCGCTTGTGCTGCTGGCGAGAATGGATAAATCGAATTACGTAATTTCTTTCAAAGTATAATTAGCCTTAAAAGATGCACCGATATTGAATTAAGAGCCATAATCACATTTACTTTTCATATCTGCTTTACCTAGTTTAATTATGTTATTATCGAAACTGAAATAATGAAAATATTAATGGAAAGAATCTTAAAAACTGATTATCAGATTTTTCGTGAATAACATTATTTCATTGAGCAATTAAGTGTGAACGGTTTTGAGAAGTTCCGTCAGTAACATTTGCTGAATTGACTTTTTATTAGAAAGATAATTAATCTTTTTATCAGATTTCTAAGTAAATTTCACATCCTTTTATTTAATTAGAGATGCACTTAATTGATTCAAGACATTTCTAGAAATAGGAAGGGCAATAATAACAAGAAACAATTTAGATGGGCGGAGCAATTTATTAAATTAAAAAAATAAATTTTTATTTATTTCTTTTTTACTGAATTAAATCTTTTAATATATTTCTTTATCAATATTTTTAAATCTTCTAAGATATTTTAAAGGAATTATTTTAATATTTTATCAATATCTTAAAGAAAGTAAAATATTATTTTTTTTACAAAATCATTAATTAATTTTAAGCACCATTTTTTTCATTTGTTTCATAATTACTGCAAATTTATACAAATTTCTACAAAGCAAATTTTCTACATTTTTTTTTTTTTTTTAATTTCTGTGAAAGATGAAATCGATAATTAGTGTTATAAGGATCATCGTTATCCTTAAGGTTGGCATGGCGAAGTTCTATTATTGACCTGTTTAGAAAATTGCGGAAACGGAAACTGTACACATGAAAAATACATTTAACAAAAGTTTTCGTCGCTGCATCTTATGTGCATTCTCGATCTGAATAGCACATTATTCAATTTTATTGAAGAGTTTAACTAGGAACACAAGGCAAAAATTTATGTATATTCGAATGCTATTCTAGGCTTTTCTCTTAAAATAGCCATTGTATTGTAAAAGCACAGGAAACTTTACTTACAGTGATTACTTTATATCTTTGTCATGAAAGTTGATTGTGTTTCTTAAAGAAAAGCTTGAAAAACGATTGAATAATTTTAGGGAACAACACCCCAAAAATATTTGAAACATCTTAATTTATGAAAAAAAGCTTTTAAAAACTATTTTTATTGGCCTGTGTCGCTAACATAGTTTATATATTTAATTTAAAATTACAAAATATTAAAAATATAAATAACTTTTTAATAGAATAGAAAACACCTATATATATATAATTATTAAAATTAGATTTGTTTTAAATAAAAAATTAAGCATTTCTTTATAAATTTGTTGTATTATGTCACAATTTTCCCTAATACCTGAAGTATAAATAGTTTCCAAAACAATTGCCAAGCTATCATGGCATATGTTAAATTACAAAACCCTGTAATACACACATAAAAATTCTAAATTGGTTAAAATGACCCTTGATCAATATATCAGTATTATTGCATTTTCATCCAAATGGCAGTCCCCTATCTAATATGGTGCATTATGGAATTGACTTCGAAATAAATTAGTTATGAATTGCATATACCCAAAAAATAATTTCAAAGCTTTCTATATTCTTTCAAAATGTAGAATGCTGCATTTAATGAAGCCAATAGGCGAATGTTTTTTGTGTAGGTTTTATTTAACTGCATCTAATACAGGTGACCTGACCTGTCACCAGACAGCAGATCGGAAGCCAAATCCTATTTTGAAATGTCCACCACTAATTAGTGAATGTAATACTTAATCTCAGAAGACATTAGATAATTTTACTGACTCATTTTCCATTTTGTTGAGTTTTTATTTTAGCATTTAGTTGTGAATTTTAAACTAATATTTTAGTTCCTGATTTCTATAATTCGTGAACGATTGATTTCAAAGGACGAATAATGAAGGGGAAAAGCTTGCAAAAAAATGGTGAAGAAAAAAATACAAAACTTGAATCAATCCATATTAGCAAAGATCGAAAACTGTTATGAAAACCATTTTGTAGTGGCTTACAGCAGCATTAGAATCTCGGCATTTATAACGTTCTTCTTAGCCAAATATTTCTTTTCCTGCATTATTGGGTAATAGTGAAATTATTTGAAGAAAAGACGTTTAATTTATCAATCAAATTATCGGTATTGATTAAGAAATTTATTGTTATTAATTAGTTGAATGGAAAACATATATTTTAATTAATGTTTTGAAAACTGTCATCTGAAAGCAATAAAATATAATATAACATTTGTTTTAAATAGCTTACATTTGGAAACAATAAATATTAATAAATTACCTTTTTAAATTATTAACAAATAGAGTGCCTAATCAATTGCGTGTAATGTATTTCCATAAGCAAAATAACTTTTCTATTCATTTAATGCATAACTAAAAATACGACCCCAATGAGTTATCCTAAGGAAAGGAAATTAAACGAAAATGCTAAGCGTGTAAAGAATGAGAAAAGATTCAATTTCAGAGAAATTTTTCTAAGCTATTTCAAAATTTATATAAAAAATTTTCATAATTGTTCATTTTGTAGCTTCTTATAATTAATAAATTACTGCAATTTTATAACTATTTGTTATATTAAAACATGCATTATTATTCAGGCAGTATGATTCACTGCAAATGTGATTTACTTTTATCGTGTAAAATGTAAAAAAACTGTAAAATTAGAAACCACTGTTGTAATTTACTAGAAAGATACAAAAATTTTCTATAATTTTTTTGAGAAGCTGATTTAGTTTATATAAAAAATCAAAATGCTACATTAAGCCGCTATCCACTACGCCTCTGTCCATTTTAGCTGAGAAAAACTTGAAAGAATATACACTGAGTAAGATGCTTGAAATTCCTTGCTTAAATTTATCAAAACCGGCTATAAGGTGGCATCTATAGCTCTGCTAATCAGCTGTCCTAATGGCATACTACAATTGCTAGGAAATTTCCGTATACCCTTGTTAGAGTGATTTTAATTCTTATCAAATCTAATTTGATATGCCACTTTAACCATATAACATAGTCTAAAGTAGAAACAAACATCATATAAAATAAAAATTACAAAATGTAGCTTTTAAAACGCGTTATTTGTTGTTATTAAAAAGTGCAATATCAATTATTCAGTAAAAATATTTGAGATATTAAAAATTGACACAGTTGATTTTGTAGGAAATTTTAGAATGGTTGAACTTATATTCATTTTATCCCACAAGACATAAAATCTGATCATTATTATAGGAATATAGAATGTAGGAGATTAGTAATAGGACAACAGACTGTAGTAATGAACTACCTTTTTATGGCATATCTTTCAAGTTTTCCAACGTTAAAATTTCACACCATACAAAAACATACACATTCACACACACACACTCAAACAAAACAGAACACACTTGAAAACGAAGAACATTTTAGCGAGTTAATTGCGCCAAAATCATTATTAGTATGGTATTAATTTTCCGTAAAACACTTTTTTGGTAATAAAGCAGAAGATGACAAAAGCTTGATTGAATTTTAAAAATAATAATTCAATGTTCAGAATATGTAAAAATAAGTTTTTTCTAAACAAGGCATTTTCAATTTAATGTGTTCACGTAGCCTAAAAACATGTTTTCTCGTCAGCAGTCAAGAAAAAAAAAAAAGTTGATTTGTAAAAAGCTAATTAAAGAGGGTGCTTTTCTCTGTTTTTGTCGTGGTAAATTCGGAATCAAAGGGAGATTTTAAGCCCTTCCTTGCTTTACATGAGTCTAAATTGAATTGAAAAATATTGTGTTGCTCTCATTTTTTTTCTTATACAGCTTGAGAACTTTGGGATACCGTTATGTTTTTAGTTATTTTACGACGTTTTTGTGCAGAATAAAATCATAAAAATGATGACAAGGGGTGTTTATTTTTACTTACCCTAATTGAGAGATCTTTTATTAACTTAATTAACCGAGGACGCAAATTAATCCCGTTACCAATGGACAATATTATTAAATATAATATTATAATACACTCATGTCCATAAATTAAGGATAATTCAGAATCACACAGAAATTGAACTCTAAAATAAAATTTCACTTGTAGAATTATCACACACATTTTGAAGAAGAATATGCAAATTACAGGAAACCACCAGATGGCGCGGATAGTACGTCACAATGACGAGAGTGTAAGAGAGGGGTATATAAGGATTGGTGGCAAAGAAGTAAAATTGTTCGCAAGCGCTTTAAAAGCCTTTCAGTGCAATAACCGCATAGTTATGGTACAAAGGAAGCATTTGGATGATTTTTACGTGGTAGAATTATCGGACGACTGGAATGTGGAGCTGGAAGTATCCGAGGAACTTGGAATGGCCCAGAGTGTCATCTCCAGGCATTGGCAACGATTCCAAGATGATGGTAATGTGAGTAGATGTTACAGCACAAGTCGCCCCGAGTTACAACGCCGAATGAGGACCGGTATTTAGCAGTTACTGCCAAAAGAAACAGACGGAGCACAGTATCAGACCTGTCTCGTCAGCTCTCTTCAGCTACCGGTACGACAGTTTCAAGGCAGAGCGTGTACAGACGCTTAGGGCACATTGGTCTATATGCTCGTAGGCCTGTCAGATGTGTTCCACTTACCGCAACTCACTGTCGCCTGCGATTAACCTGGAGTAGAGAGCATGAATTGTGGACACCGCAACAGTGGTCTGGTGTGATGTTTTCCGACGAGTCCAGGTTTAGTTTGCAGTCTGATTCTCGCCGGACTTTCATATGGAGAGCTCCAGGTACCCTTTACCACCAAGAGAACACCATTGAACGACACCGTTACGGTGGTGCAGGATGGCTCGTTTGGGAGGAAATATTCTTGGTTCCAGAACTGACCTGCATGTTCAGAGTATAACGATGACAGGCCACATCTATCGGGATGTCATTCTGAAACAACATGTACGTTTGTTTCGGGGCGCCATGGGTGCTGAATTTCTGTTTATGGGTGACAACGCCCGTCCTCACCGTGCAAACGTTGTAGACGAATGCCGTCAATTGGAGGATATCACCCGTATGGATTGGCCAGCATACTCACCGGACTTGAATCCAATAGAGCATGTGTGGGATATACTTGGCCGACGAATTGCAGCCCGTCAACCCCCTCCCACCTGTCAACCGGAACTTCGGAGGGCATTGCTTGATGAGTGGTGTAATATTCCCCAAGATCAGATTGATAATTTGATACTCAGCATGCCTAGGCGTTTTAAGGCCTGTATTCCATCATCCGGGAGACATACTCCATATTAACCATCATACTAACCATGTTATACTGTTTTTTTGTAAATAGGTTCTTTTTTGAAATTTGCTCCAGGGAGTAAAAAATCGCAATTTTTATTAATTATGTCAAACATATAGCATCTTTTTTTTGCTCTTTACCTTTTGTTTAATAAATAGACTTTACAAATAAGTCAAATTTGTTTTTGCTTCTGTCTCTTTCTTTGCCTGAACTTCATTATCCTTAATTTATGGACATGAGTGTACAAAGTTTGCCAAGCAATCTTCTTAATTATGCGATGGATTCTTATAAATTTCGTTCAAATTTAAATCGAAATGGTCTTATAGTAAATCTAAGATTCAATGAAAGGCTAGTGTGGAGTTTAATACCCAGATCTCTATATTGATTCTTCATCGGATATTTCAAAAATATAACATTGAACGCTGATCTTCACATTAATGGAAATTAGTGGTGGGTATAATTCTTTGATTATATTGATTGGTGGGTATGATTCTCCATAGAAATCCCCATTTCATTCCTTCGATGAATAGCAACAAATAAGTTGCACTTTTATTTTTAGATTTAAATGCATTTCTTTTACTATAAAAATCATGCAAATGAATTTCTTGTTTATAGTGACATGGCCAGGTATATTTACGTGTATTAAGTTAGTAAAAATTTATCAAGTTATTTAAAAAAATAAGGCTATATTTTACTTATGCATGCAATGCACAATATCTATGCAATTTCAGTTCCATTTGTATGTCTTTATTAATGTAAAAATTATGCGCTAAATAATCCTAATATTTTTCTAAAAATTTTATTGTACAAAAAAATAAATAATAATCAGACAAAATAAATTCTAATATAAAAAAAATAAAATACTAGGAGATGCATTCAAGCATTAATTCAATACAGCTAATGAATGTTAACGTTTAATTAGAAAAGTGAAAAAAGGTAATTCCCAGAGGTATCATTTGAGTTTTGTTGATAATGGGCAATAAAAATTAACAGATTTTATTTAATGGGCGAATAACTAGTTGTGTTTGTACATTTCTTTTACGAAAAAAGATAAAAATGGTATGAATTCAAGAACTGTAAATTTAACTTGCAAAAATATAGTTTTCAAGTTATGATCAATAAAATTAATTTGTTTAGCATTTAAATTATTCATATGAATCCTTTCACCGTTGATATTAAAGAAATCTTGGCAAAAACAGTCACGCTTTCAACTAAGAGATTTGAAGCTTATTAATAAGAAAAAAAAATTGTTTTCACTTAAAAATAAATTATACAAATAGTTTTTCCCGGATATTTAGTAATGCAACAAATAAAAAATAGCAAATTCACTTGATAAAATATTTCATTTTTTTTTTTTTTTTTTTTTTTTTTTTTTTTTTAGTTTTTTAGAAATGTAAATGAACGTATATCTAGAAATTCAAATGTATTTCTTTATAGTACTTAGAGAAAGGAAGAAAAGGAGTATTTTAACAAAATTTTGGAAATCAATTATTCTCAAATTGAATTATCAGTTTACAAGAGGAGTTTTGATTTTATTTTTTTGCGGGTTTCTTCACATTTACAAAAGAAACCTGAAGAATTAAAAATTCACCGAAATTGGATCTACTTCATTTATGTACCATCGCTGTACCATCCTTTGTTGTTGGCTTTCGATGGGGATAATGAAATAAATCTGCTATGTTTAGTATTCAAAAGCCGTAATCCCTTTATCTAAATCAGGGGTCTCCAAACTTGCCGGCAGGCCACATTGTTCACTCCAGTAAGTACCGCGGGCCAAAACCGTTTTGATTTTTTTGTCATTATCTATAATTTCTAGACTAGTCGCCGAGTACGTGCTCTGCGCGAGCCTACTCTTTCTAAATTCGCTGGTTCAATTAAGTACTACAATTACTATTGTGTGTATCGATACGATCATGACACTTGACGACATCTAATGGTCAAAAGCGGAAATAGGTACGTAATATTCTTTATCGCTAACAGATGGCGCTAGTAGTAGTTTCGAAACCGCAGTAACAATTAAACATTCGTAACCTCATTGGTTGGAGAAGGTTCTGGTGTATTCCAATCACTTCGAGTTCGCAGTAATTGGCGTGTAAAAGACTATCGGAGCGACTCCGACTCAGTCTACCTAGGGAAGATGAAAGAAGCGGAACTGTATCTATTGTGAAGTAAATTAGTGCGTAACCCCGTTTAAAAGACCGATCTTACCCACGTCCATACGTAATTGTATTTTGATTTAACTTGTAATTTTTTATGTGTGATTTACTAGTATGGAAAAGAAGCGAAAAATAGACAGTGAATGCAGAATATTCAAAGATCAATGAAACTTTCAATATTTCGTGATTGAGTCCAATAATAAGGTGCTATGTTTGATTTGCAGTGAAACCATGGCCGTTCTCAAAGAATATAACATTAAACGCCATTATGAAACGAAACATTTTAAAAATTACTCAAAATATACAGGAAGTTTGCGGATAGAAAAATTTGAAGCTTTGAAACGCGGATTGAAATTGCAGCAATCTTTGATTACGAAAGTCAATATTGAACAAGAGGCTGCAACTCGTGCCAGCTTTCGTGTGGCTCTTGAAATCTCAAAACGTGGAAAGCCATTCACCGATGGAGAAATGATCAAAGAATGCGTAATTGCAGTAGCCGAAGAAATGTGCTCCGAAAAGGTAAATTTACTTAAAACTGTCAGTTTGTCAGCACACACTGTGGCTCGGAGGGTGCAAGACAACGCAGAGAATATATCATCTCAACTGTCTAACAAAAAAGAACATCTTGAGTGGTTTTCTCTGGCCTTGATGAGTCAACGGATGTGTCAGATCCGGCTCAAGAGTTGATTTTTATTCGAGGTAAGTAAAAGCTATGAAGAACTTCGGAATATTGATAGTATTCACGGCACGACTACTGGGCAAGATATTTTTAAAGGAGTTGACAATGTCATTAATAAAAAAGAACCTACAATGGAAAAACTTGAAATCTATTACAACTGATGGAGGCAAAAACATGTGTGGTAAAAATAAAGGAGTGGTTGCACTTGTGTCAAAGGCAGTAGAAAATGATGGTGGTTCAAAACCATTAGTCTTGCAATGTATCATTCATCAACAGTCCTTGTGCGGAAAATGTTTGGATATGTCTGAAGTTCTAAAACCAGTCATATCAGTTGTTAATTTCATCAGATCTACTGGGCTGAAACACCGACAATTCCGCGAGTTTATTGAAGATATGGGAGAAAATGATTTACCGTATCACACTGCCGTACGCTGGCTCAGTTGCAGAAAAGTCCTGCAGCGCTTTTTTGAACTTCGAGCACAAATCGAATTTTTTTGAATGAAAAGCATCGCCCTCTTACTGAATTACAAAATAGCGAATGGATATGGAAGTTAGCATTCTATGTCGATTTGACAAAACATATAAACGAACTAAATTTGAGATTGCAAGGAGAAAACCAGCTTCTCCCTGATCTATACACTAATATCAAATCGTTCCGGCAGAAAATAATATTGTTTCAATCACAATTACGTAAAAAATGTTTCACACATTTTGAAACATGTGAAATATTCAGCCGCACTACTGAGACTGAATTTCCCGTCGATTTTGCAGTCGAAGTTTTGAGTGCTTTGAAGATAAATTTTGATACTCGTTTCTCAGACTTGACATTGCAAATAAAATTAAGATTTTTCAAAATCCTTTTGATACTGACATTGAAACCCTAGCCCCGGAACTCCAAATGGAAATTATTGATTTACAGTGCAGTGATATAATTAAGAACAGATATCAAAACTCATCTTTGTTGGAATTTTATAAGAGTCTTCCAGATACAATTTGATAATTTACATAAATTTGCTCGTGGGCTGTTTTCTGTTTTCGGTACTACTTACTTGTGTGAGAAAGCATTCTCCAAAATGAAGTACATAAAGAATGTTTACAGATCTAAGTTAACCGATGAGCATCTTAAATCTCTTTTAATAATTGATACAAGTAAAATTGATCTACAACTACAAACTATTATCAGTGAAAAATTACAATTACATAAATCTCATTAGTATTTTTTTACAATTGGATACCCTGCGGTTTCATTCGCGTTCATTTAGCTTTTCCGTTCCTGAGGGATTTTCAAAATAAAAATCATGTTTGATTCAGGATATATATATTCCAAACATCGATATATACACATATGCGATACTCTTTACATCAACATAACTACCGAGGGCAACCGCGGGACGTTCACTAATTTATAATGTTAGTGGGATTCATTTAAATTATTTGTTAGTTGTTATGCTTAAGTTAAATTTTCTGCATATTATGTTTGTCATTAAGCTTTATCTAGCAAGTAAATAAAATCGAGTTATTATCATTCTGTGTTTTTTTTATCCAACTTATTACAGCAACAATATGCTATTCGCTGTCGCGGGCCGGATTGAAGACACTGGCGGGCCGGATTTGGCCCGCGGGCCGTAGTTTGGAGACCCCTGATCTAAATCGGTCTCAGTTCATTGGTCCCTGGTTGGTACATTTTTCCCAAATGCGATGTAAATAGAAATATCCCGAATACAAATACTGACGTCCTTTCTTTTATTAATAAAAAAAAAAAAAAAGGTAGAAGCCATGTTACCACGCGGTTTCACTTCCTCATCGTAAGCCAGCATCTAGATTCACCTAATATCAATAAATTTGGTCTACAACAAATTTCATCGTCAGTGAATGGGGATTATTCCCTCCCATTTCATTGACTTATGTAAAACGATTAGGAAGGTCACAATGAAAGATGGAGTGGAGAACATACCAATTTTTTTTTCGTTTTTATGGGATTAAAGTACAAAAGAAGAAAAGCTTTATTTTACAAAGCCTTATTCTGTGGATTTTGTGATAAGGATTTAACTATCGCATAACAGGCATATGCATTTTACCCGAAATATTTTCGGTTAATTTTTTATATTAAAAATTCACTTGGAATTGTGCATGCACATTTTTAATATGAGAAACGTGAATCCTATACATGAAAAACAAAATAAGCCGCAACTTTTCCTACATTATTTAATTCTACCTAGAATTCATTAAAAAATGTAATGATTGCTATATGTTATTTAAATATAATACAAAAGTATTTGCCCGTATTTGAGTTTCAGATCACATATTGAGTTTAAAATTTAATGAATAATTTCTTCTCAACTTATTTCGATAAAACGTTCACACCAATCTCATCACACATTGAATCCTCACAAATCATTTCAATATGCCTATGGATGGGTTGCTCTTGTCAAGCATTAGTAAACCCCTTTGTGAGAAGGAATATATTTCACTTTAACGCTTTCTTATATTTTAAAAATATCTAGGCAATTTTTAAATAAAAAAATTTCTTCTATTAAACATAAATAATTATTAATTTTTACCTTCAAATACATTTTAAGGTCAATTACTTAAAACTCGCATTTAAATAAATTTATTGTTTGTCTGTATAAATTGAGTCGTATTTCCTATTTCTGAGTAGTATTTTAAGATTCCGAACATACTTGCAGAGCTTACAAAATGAAAACATATTGCGAGAAGTGTATTAATAAACATCTCCGTAAAGAAATATTAGTTATTATTCTTAATATGAAATAAAAAAATAATATTGTTAAAGCCTTTTTAACTTTTATGTTACTACTTTTACTAAGTGAATAATTTAATTCAATTGGGGAATGCATCTATATGTATCTCTGACTATAAACTGACGTGAAATTGTATTTTATAACTAAAAAAATTATTTTAATGGTAACTCAATTTTTTTCTCTTCATTAATTATATTTAAATATGGTGTAGAAGCAATAAATATTATATTAGTTGTTTTGTAATTAAATAAAGCTTGTGTGAGCAATAATAATAAAATTCTTGTGAGCGATGTCATTGTTTTATAACTAATGTGTGTGGAAAACACCAGCGATTTTAATACCTATTGGAAGAAGTTTCGTCTTTTATTCTGAGTTTAATCTTTATCAATATTCAAGAGTCAAAATGTGCGACTTTCCAAAAGCATAATCTTATTTTAAGTATCGTTTGAAGCGAGTAAAAATTTTAATTATGTGTAAAAAATGAAAATATAACAATTATATATTATTTTATATTTAACAATTATATTTTAATATTTGCATGAAAAAAAGGCCTATACTTTTTTGCACTTCTTGTTTTATTGTTAATTTATTTTAATGTTCAACAAATACAAACGTTATTTGTACACCGATTAGATTTGCAATTTGTTTCTAATTCACGAAATTTTCCATTGATCATTTGTTAAAAAAATATTTCTAAATGGCATTTATTAACATAATCTAAACTATTTTTTTAATGACTAAACTTAAATGGTTATTTGTTTTTATTTTGATCAATTCAATTTTAGAATTTTTTTGCTATTTCTTATTCTGACTAAATTATTCAGAGTTTTTAAATTACATAAAAAGTAAGATTTTTATCACTAGTTTTTCGTTGTTTACTAATTCTATTACAAAGTAGTGTTTCGTTATAGTACATTATTATGAAATATTTAACTGATTTTATCCTACCATAAAAACAAGTAGTTGGAAGAGATACGTTGTATCAGCAGAGCGATCCCCGTGATACACAAATTCAAGTTTGTTTCATCATCCAGAGTAAATAAGATAATAGGTGTCCATTTAGTGCTTCTACAAGTAGTACTCATTGCAATTTGTGTACGTGTTTCAATAATTTGACAAAATTTTCACTTCTTAATGCAGCAGAACTTGTAATAATGTTCTATGCACTCTTTCTACTTGTCGAATTCCTCTAGGTACAGCTGTGGCTATCTGTATATGGTGAATGTTTTCTTGTTCTAAAGAATTTTTGAATACTTTCGTGGTAAATGATACCCCTCGTCAATGAAAATATTTTCATATATTTCTTTTTTCTATAAGATTAGTTGTTTTAGAGCATTTTGACCGGAAGTGGAACTAGAAAAATTAATAAGGATTAATTAAGTTGACACAGATTTCTACACACTCGCACACACACATATATCTATACAGAACTTCTATATAAACGATATATGTATACATATATTGTTTATATTATATATATTGTTATTGTTTATATACTTATAGTAACCATGATATATATATATATCATGGTTACTATAATAAGTTATGTTTTGTTTCTGTCAATCGTGCTCTGTATTATTGTGTCGTGAGTAAATGTCAACTGAATACGAAATCCTAAATAAATGAATCACCATTAAGAAGAGAATGAATTCAACAGATTACAGGCAGTTATATGAAAGGAAAATGGATTAAAGTTGCAAGAAAGCAATTGAAAGGAAAAATAGATCTGATTTCAAACAGATATAATTTAACTTGAAAGTAAGGCTCTACTACCTCCGTCAAAAGATAAAAAAGAGGAGAAGGAGGCTCCAGTTGGCCACTTCACGTATTGCCGCCCACTCACATCACAATCCGTGTTCTCCATCACAAATTCATTCTAAGCGTAAATTAGCGCGTGCTTCAAACAAGCAAAATCAAATTGTGAAACAAAACCGTAATAACATTCGCTAAACTAAATCTTGAATTGCCTCACATTCAGCTCTTTCAAAAGTAAAAAATCATAAACAAGTAATATAAAAAAAAAAAATTTAACGTCAATTCCTACTTTTTTTTTTCACTCTGTTGATGGAAGTCCTTTAAAAATAATTTCCATTAATTTTTTTAAGTTTATCTGGCGCCATCTATTGGTAGATATATGCAACTTAAATCTAAAAAAACCTAAAATTAATTAAATAATTTTAATTACTGAATTAATATTTGAAAAAAAATTTATTAACGTCAAGTGTCATCCACTACAAGTTAAAAAATGTATTTGATCTTGATTGGATGAATAAAAAGTATTTTATTAACGACTGAAAATTTGAAAAAGAAATATATAGGGAGAGTGTGAGCTAATAGAAGGAATTGAAAAATGAAGTTGTTGTTTCTGCTACGAAACTGAAAATAAGGACAAATGCAAATATCAAAATGGTGAACACTTAGAACTGCATTGGCAGATAAAGAAACTAACTCACATATTTATAAACTACTGGCTGTTACGATTGATACACCAGGAAGAAATGCAAATATATAATACTGGAAATAACAAGTGATTAAATGTTCAAGAAATTTGGGTGCATAGATCCAGAGAAAACAGTGCCCAAAACAACCACATCTGGCCGTAATAATAGTACTTATACGCCTGGGCATTGAGTCAAACAGAGATTGAATGGCATGTACAGGTACAGATGTCCATGCAGTTTCAACACGATGCCACAGCTCATCAACCGTAGTGTGTGGCGTATGGTGGCAAGCCAGTCGCTCGGATACCATGGACCAGACGTTTTCTATTGGCGAGATATCTGGTGAACATGCAGAACAGTGTAACAGCCGAACATTTTCCGTATCATGGAAGGTCCGTACAATACCGGCAACATGCGGTCGTGCATTATCCTGCTGAAACGTAGGGTTTCGCAGGGCTCGAATAAAGCGTAGAGCCATGGGTCGTAACACGCCAGAAATGTACCATGCACTGTTCAATGTGCCGTCAAAATACGAACAAGAGGTGACCGAGACGTGTATCCAATAGCACCCCATTTCATCAGACCAGGGGATGGGCGAGTGTGACGATGATGAATGCAAGCTGCCAATGTGTGTTCACCGCGATGCCGCCAAATACGGATGCGACCCTCGTGATGCCGTAAACAGAGCCTGGATTCATCTGAAAAAATGACGTCCCGCCATTCGTGTGCCCAGATTCGTCGTTGATCACACCATTGAAAACGCTCCTGTCTGTGATACAGCGTCAGTGTAGCCGCAGCCTTGGTCTCAGAGCTGAGAGTCCATGCTGCTGCAAACGTCGCCGAAGTGTTCTTGCAGACACTTGACCCCAATTCTTGACTCGGGGCTCGTTACGGGGTTGTACGATTCATTAAGGCCATGCGGGTAACATGCCTGCCTTCTCGGCTGCTGGTGATAGGGGCCAGTTGAGATCCAGCACGGCGTTCCGTATTACCGTCCTGAACCCATCGATTCCGCACTCTGCTAACAGTCATTGGATCTTGACAGACGCGAGGAGCAGCAATACTGCGATACGATAAACCGCAATCCCGATACGCTATAATTCGACCTTTATTAAAAGTCAGAAACGTGCTAGTACACATTTCTGCTTCTTACACAACGTATCACAACAACTTTTGACCAGCCAACAACGTTTAAATGCAATTTGTGTATGAGAAACCAACTGAACAATTTCCTCATTTAAACACATTGTAGTTATCGCTGCCGATGCTTGCTTTGTATGAATGCGCTGAAAAGCTAATCATTTGCATATCACAACACCTTCTTCCTGTCGTTTAAATTTCACGACTGTAGCATGTCGCTTTCTTGTTATAGCACTTTTAATGTCGTGTAGAAAGCATGGGGTTTGAATAAATTCAAAAATTGTGGTATATACACAGGGGTATATACATAAATAAATTTCTTATTTCTAGTACATGTTGTCTAGCAAATCTGTAAATTCAGTATAGTAATGCCAGCGTAGATTTTAATTTATGAAATATTCGAAGTGTTAATTATTCGAAAATATTTCTTATTTGATTTTATAAACATTTCAAAAAATTTGTGAGTTAATTAAATATTTGATCTTCAAAGCTTATTTGTTTTTATTTTGAACCTTTAAGTATTTGATTTTTTTTTTTTTTTTTGCAATTGATTATTTGATTGATCAATTACGAAATCTCAAGATGTCAATATTTAAAGGGTAGAATTATTTTTTAAATAATTAATCATGTAAGTAGTAGAATTTAAAATGTCTAACAAACAGGTACTAAAAAAACTTTCGTTAAGTATAGCATTTATCTATTGGCGTTTGATTTTTATACATTTTTCTTTCTTCTTTCTCTAATCTAAATGTAGCGTTTGTTTGCTCATTTGTCATTTTGAAAATGGTCTGGACACCTCTCCATCTCATTTGGCTTCGATCCACCATCGTCCACACTATGAGAAGGTCGCGGTAAGAAACGAGTAGGTTCTCTCGACGATTGGAGCGGTGAATCGACAGTCTGCAAAATCCACGACGATCAGGTGGACGTTGTCGGGACGGTCCTTGAGGTTCGCAGAGCAATCTCGGTGAGGACCTTTTGTCCCTGCAAAATTGGAATACTTGGAAATGTCGCTATTTATTATGGCCCACGCCCAACAACGGTTAGTTCCCCCGGTTGAATGGAAAAAGTCATTGTCTGTCGAGTCGAGCGTTTTGAGAAAGGTTGACGGTCGGGTCAGGAGTGATGAACCGGGACCGGATCCTCGGTTTTTTATATCCTTATATTTCGAAAAAAAAATTTCTTTTTTATCCATACGCTGCCTGGTGGTCACCCTGACATAACTGGCTCAGCAATTACATGCACATGAGGATTTAAACGTGTTCGTGGTACTGGTTATCACCAATGTTGAAAAGCTTGTTGTTTTCCTGTTTGATCTCTCGAGGTTTCTTTCCAAATTTTGTGGAATGTTTCCTCATGGAATGTTGTAGATCCACATGTCATGTCAATCGACAGGTTCCTCGTTGAAATTTCATCGATGCTCATGAGAATATTTGAAGGAAACGACTGCTTTTACATGGGGGAGGCATACGTAAAGCATAGTATTTTCCATATATAATATAAAAAAGAAAAGATTTTTTTATTTATTTTTTTTTTTTATTTATTTTTTTTTTTTATTTATTTATTTTTTTTTTACATTTTCAGATTTTAGGAGTCGAGCAGGTCGACCCATGAACCAGAAAACTAATTTCTCCAAAACATCTCTATGACTATAAAATCAACTGTAAATTGGGATTATAACCCTATTTTCAATGTATTCAATAGTACTTGAGGCAAATACGCCCAGAAGGAGCCTATTTTCTATATATGATATAAAAAAAAAAAAAAAAGATATTTTTACATTTTCAGATCTCAGTCATTTGGTACAGCTGAGCCGGAAGGGCCTTGAGTCAGAATCTACTATTCTCATAAATCGGAAAATCCTCCCAAATGACAGAGTAAATTCCAACAGTGTTTTATGTCAACCTTGTAATTACTCTGAAACCTGTTTAGAAATTTGGAGACTGGCATGTAATTAATGCAGTGTTTTATGTCAATCTTGTAATTACTCTGAAACCTGTTTAGAAATTTGGAGACTGGCATGTAATTAATGCAGATGTTTTCAGGAAACGGCACCCGACCATTTCGAGTACAGAATATAGGGAAAACAAGTGTATTCGCTCTCCTGATATGTTTTCTAAATATAATCAATGGTTCCTCTGTTGTCTGTATCCATTGACGTGCGAGCTTGATTCGTTAGACTTTTAACGGGTCTCTCGAAATGTTGAACCACATTTTTGTTTGCAAATGTCCATTTTGTCGAATTGTGGACACATTGTAAGGATGCAGAACTAGAAATGTATGTGGACGAGCTCCATTAAGAATGATGGAATGCCAAGCAGATGGTTTCATTGCTCATCCAGAGACTGGTGTTCAAGAGCAGATTTGGAGATAACTTTCCAGGTGGGGTGCAAAGAAGTGAATGGTGAGCTCGGTCAAATCTCCAGGCTCTTGTACTCTGTGTTCTAGTAAAAAACTATTTTTCTTTTAATTGAACACCACAATAGAAAATTATTATTCCATTATTTCACACTTAAAATTTTGAATCATGGAATATGGGAACCAGGTATTTTTAGTTTATACTGTATAATAAATATTTTAGTTAATTTTTTTCTTTTTATATATGAAAAGAATAAAATATAACGTTTTCACGATTCCACTTTTAAAATGGGGAAGCACAGAATCGGATATAATATGATTCCATATTGTTTTGTTCAAATAAAGTAAGATTTAGTATTATTTTTAATCCCTTTGACGGGAGCTCGAAATCTTCCAAAGAGAGACTAGTGGTAGAATAGGGGCCGAAATCTGACAAAAAAAAAATTCATTTTACCGTTAGACTTATAAAGGCCACTGTATGTTAAAAGCGTACCCTATTTTGTTAAAAGGGCGACTTATGTTAATGGATAACTCTATCCATGGATATTCCAAAAACAACATACCGTTTGCATGTCGTTAGACTGTTTACACGTGTTTATAGAGTAGCTTTCATTGTCAAATTTTAATTTCTAATCCAATTGCGAATGCATCCGACGACTTCTTTTTGATGCATTTTCGGGTATCGAGGCTGAGCCAAGAAGGCATGCACGAGAATTTCGATCCTTTCATTGTCATCGTGCCATTCAGCCATTGTTCCTCGAGATTGCTTTCCAAGCAAATATTTCCTTTTCATTCGAGCATGGTTTGTGGTACCGTAGCATCATGTACTGTGCTTGTATTACCGTAAAAGATCCAGCACACTCAAATGCCAGTTGTCGAACGAATGTGCACGGCTCTCGGATCGCGCCCAAAGCATCGACAAATATGGATCGAAATGGGAAAATGGAATGAATACTTAGTCGGAAGAATTAAATTTTGGGAAATCGTGCTCGTTTATGACGAATACAATTTAAGCTTGCCAAATAAATCGAGACGCGTCCCCAAGACAATTTCCAAAACAAAATCTTTTCATAACTTATGGTGCGTGCATTTTTTT
This sequence comes from Caerostris extrusa, assembly GCA_021605095.1. Classification (NCBI taxonomy): domain Eukaryota; kingdom Metazoa; phylum Arthropoda; class Arachnida; order Araneae; family Araneidae; genus Caerostris; species Caerostris extrusa. The sequence goes on from BPLR01002894.1 coordinate 26,177, forward strand.
ATTGTTTTTAGGTATTATAACTAGTTGATATTCTATTTAAGGCTAAATTAGTTTATATTTAAATCTTTTAGAGAATCTTTGCTGGTGAATTATCTTTTGAGACCCTTTATGAAAAGACAAATTCATGCATTTCACTGTTAATCTAATACACTGGTTGAAGGAATTTTTTTTTATATAAAATTTATGTATTTTTCAATAAAATTATTTGAATTAGGAAAACAGCATAATTTACAAGATATTTTAATTTCATTCTTTAATGATTACAGTAATGGTGAATTCACAGTTTTTAACAAAGTAAAATATTTCTGAAAACGAATTTCATATTACTTGCAGATAAATATCATGAATAGCAGCAAACATTTTTATCAAATGTGTAATCACTAATAAGATTGTTTACCTTCGCAAAATTACAAACACTGTTGCTATTATAAAAGTCATAAAAATTAAATTTAAAAAAAAAAATTTAGTTACTGAAAATATAATTACCAATCTAATAAAAATATTAAATTTTTCATTTCTATCAATTATACATAATGCACCTATTTTTAATTGTTGGTAATTACTTAGCAAATAGTTTACGAAATAAAATAATATAAATAATTCATAATTATAATATGACGCTTTTTGCCTGATTTAATTATGGTGGTTTTTTTTTTTTTTGTTATTATTGATAAAATTAAATTTGTTTATATAATTTGTATTTCAAACTTGAGGCCCAAAATGGAATTGACCGATCCTTTTGAAATTCCAACATCCGCAGCAAGGTCGCTAATTGTAAATCGACGGTTTGCAAGCACCAAATCTTTAATGTTTTGGACGTAAGCTTTATCGGTTGAGGTTGATGGTCTGCCAGAGAGCTCTTCGTCTTCAACGCGTTCTCTGCCTTCTTTGATATGTTTATACCACTTCTAAACATTTCTCTCCGATATAGGAATGCTCACCGAATGCCTTCTGGAACATTCTATATGTTTCCGAAAACAAAATTTATTGCAAGTTCTTTGCTCAATTAATTCAGACATTTCAAAAATCGCTGGAATCAGTTTTAGCGTCTCACAAAGACAACCGTAACTCAAACACTAATGAATATATTGACGTCAAATTTCACACAGATGTCAAGGACAGTGCCAACAACTCAAAAAAGAAAAAAATTGAAATTCCATAAGCCCCAGTAATTTTAAATTGAAAATCGGTCTTACTTTTTGGACACAGTAGTAAATTATTAATTTAACAAAGAAAATGGAATAATTGCTAGAAATATGCCTTATTAAAATGTGGTAAATAAAAATTACCTGATTTCCCAGAAAAAGATTTCTAATAAAAATATGAAATTAGAAGAACCTATGCAAATTATTGCAACTATAACTTTCATGTGATCATTGTTTGGTTTCTTTAAAGACAAATGGTAGAATATTTTTATGATGTTTTTAGTAGCACTTTTTATATCATAGATATTATATTCTTGATAGCAAATCACAGAGATTGCTTTATACGTATGGTAACGCCGAGTAAAGTGATTTGAATTAAAAATTGATTTTATTCTTGTGTCTTATTCAAAAGATGAAGAAACGTATTTTGAAAAGATTTTGCTCACTTTTCATATAAAAGTTAAATATTGTGAAGTTTCGTGGTTTTCACCTCAGTAAACGCGTTTTTGTTTGCACCGTTTAATGGCTGAGAGGGAATTAGAAGGCACGGAGGGGAACGGACCTTTTCAGGTAAAAAGTAATCTTGAAGAGTTCTAATGAGATTTATTATATTGAAAAAGAAAAAATACGAAATTACTACGACTCAGACTGATATAAAAATGCTGGAAACGCAACTGACTGTTGCCCAGGACTTGAACGGAATAGCTCATGATGCTGCCCAAGAACACTATCAGATGAGCAGTACCTGACGGATATGCTGATTTAAAGAAAAAAAAACGTTAAGTATTGGATCATGCTGTTTAATTAAATGCCCTAAGCATGCTAAAAATAATAATGTCAAACCAAAACTCAATGCTAATCACTTAACTTTTGATAATCTTAGTAATGATGGATTTCAATATCCTAACAAAAGCTTAACAGCTGAAACTTCTTATAATGCTAATGCTAATGCTAATAGGAATGATAATAATTGAAAATTGAAAAATAAATTTCAAAAGGTGAATAGTGTAAATGATGTTGATGAAAAAGTTGATATTAATATTACTACTGTTAAAATGCCTCCTATTATGGTTAAGTCTATGGAAAATTTAAATTTAACTTTAAAAAAATTTGATGAAGCTTTTGAAGGCAAAGTCCCTGTTAAACTAGCGGGTGAAATGTTAAAAGTGTCCCCCCTCAGAACAGCATCATGAAATGGCTCTTTATTTAAGAAACAATAATATTGAATATTTTGTAATAATCCCGAAACATCAAAGACCACTGAAAGCAGTAATCAAGGGGTATCCAAAAATACTCCTGGGAGGAAATCAAAGCTGCTCTCATTGAAAAAGATTTGTGGCCGAAAAAGTTGTGCAACTAATTAAAACCAAAACTAGCAACCCTTGCCAATATGGCAAATAACTCTCATAAGAAATGAGAAAAATAATGAGATATTTAAACTCAATTGACTTCTTTACCTAAAAAAGATTGTTATTGAAAAGTACAATAAACGACCTATAGCACTACAGTGCTTTAAATGCAACTTTTTTCACCAGAACTCAATTAATTGTGGTTTTAAAGCACGCTGCTTAAAATGAGGTCTTGAACATTCATATAAAAATGTAAATTCAAAGAAAACATTGAAGTACCTATATACAGTAACTGTGGGAAAAAAAGAAATCTTGCAGCACGGATAGGTTGTAAAAAATTCCCAAAAATAAATGTAAATTCCAATAGACAACCAAACTGTTCGAAAATTTAATTTTACTAGACAGGTTAATTTACAGCACTCAAATATTTACCTGTGGCAGCACTCAAAAATTATCATTCTCAAACTATTGATATCCCTAGTAATTATCCTCAAAATCAAATCCTCAATCCTCAAACCTAATTGAATTCATTAATAAGTCTTGATGATATTCAAATTTTCAAAAGGCTAGCTATCTGATGCCAGAATTTCTCTCCATATTTACTAATCTGATGGTCTTGATAACCTTATCCAAAAATAAGTACTGCAGCAGATACTAAAGCAGATAAACTCCAGGCATTTGTTAAGGGCCTGGCGTCTCTATCTCTTCCAAATGCATCGTAATGCTTCAATCGGCTACTGGGCTTTGTATTTGCTACTGGAATGCTTGTAGTTTAAAAAATAAACTTTTTGAGTTTGTTGTTTTTCTTAATAACTATAATCAGGACTTTGTACTACTACAGGTAACGATTTTTTAAAATCTCATCATTCTCCTAATTTTCTGGTTACATTTTCTACCACAAAGACGCACACAGATTCCTGTCTCTAGTGGCATTAGTATTTTAATCAAGAAAAGTATTCCACATGCTCATGTTCCCTCTCCAATTTTCCAAATTTTCCATCTCTGACTGTTGTATATGCTTATGTTCC
>BPLR01002895.1:0-116662 GCA_021605095.1 Caerostris extrusa
GTTACGTATTGCTTAATTTTGCTTTTCCTTTTAAAATAATTGTCCTTGTAAGAAAAAGAAAATAAAATATTTCATCATTTGTTATTTTAAATAATTTTCTACTTAAATCACTTAAAATTTCGAAATGATATTAAATACACAGAAATTATTACCTCAATTTCGAAATTTTTTCGTAGCATTTATCTAATTGTTAAGTGAGCAATGTTTAAAATATTATTTAGGGTAATTATTAACAAAACCATAATTCTAAGAAAAGTTTTTAGACACAGTTCTATCCCGAAATATTTTTAAGAAGAAAAGTCTATGATTATAAAAAAAATTAGGAAATTCTGAAATAATTCTTTTCATTAAATTTAAAATATCGTTTTTTATTGTTGGTTTCCTCAACATAAGTTTTGTTCTGAGTCATTGTTATTATATGCATTGTTATCAATGCAGTGTTACTTTTTTTAAACAAAAAATAAAAGGACATTTTTTATTCAAATATTACTTTATTAAACATTCATAATTTAAATGATATCCAGCTTAAAGTTTATAACAGTTTTTTTTTAAGTTAATAGTTTTAATTAAAAATAAAAGGCGTAATTCAGAGCAGTCAAGACAAAAAAAGATTTTTCAGCTATCATGACACTGTTTTATTATTTATAAATAAAAGTGGGATGTAAATACATTGATTAAATCTGTTAGGTTAAATATGTTTTTGAAACCGAAGTGAATAGATATTGTTTCGGCTTTTTAAATTTTCTTTGTCTATAAATTTATCTTTTACTTTATTGAGAACTGTATTTTATCTGAATAGTTCATTAAGTTAAATAAATAAGCCTATATATATATAAGTCAATGTAACTCACTAAATTCATTAACATATAAAGTCTGTCAATTTTAAAAAGCAATAATTGATAAATTTATCAGATAATCGTAAAAACTATAAACACTTGAAAAGAAATCTTCAATAAAAAGTACATAAATAACAGATAAATTATTTTAATAGAAGATATTCCTCTAAAGTAAAATAAAATTATTTAAATTTTTCTTGAAAATAGTAAATTATAATTTATTTATTTTAAATTAATAATAACTTAATTATTTGAAAATAAAAAAAAAAAAAATATTTTCGTTTTTTATTATCCATTGCAGTAAAACGCTTTTCAAATATGCAAAGGATTTAAAAAAATATTTTTTCATAAAAAGTATTTCTAGACTTTAAGATTTCAAATATATGTGTGAAGACAAATGCTTTGATTCATTATCATTCATTATATTTATTATGTTCATCATTATATTCATTCGTTTCATTATCTCAAAAATTACTGTCTCCAACCTTTCAAAAATTCCGTAATAAAAAGATGTAAAGTAAAAAGTTATCTTAAAATGAAAGATAACTTTTCTTTATAAAAAATGTACATGCTTATCTGCATCTCCATTAAGTGAATTTGTAAATGTTGTAACCTACAGTTTCGATAAGACTTGTATGTTACTTTCTTTCCTTATTATCAATGTAATAGTTAAATCACTCTTCTGTAGTAAATAAATGTTCTTACTTCATTCTATGACGGAAATGATTCAAACAGTCCTTGAAATATTCTGAATCTATTTCGAATAATTAAGCGCGTTTTGTTTATGTAATCTTATCATTTCTAAGTATTCAGATTCTAACATGATGTAACACTTGAAAACCACTTTCGTCATAAAAAAAAAGGTTTAATCATCAAATCTTGAAATGAATTGCAAGCAGATACAGAGAAATATGTTTTCAATTTCCGCTCTTGAAGTATGATAAAATGTAGAAGATCAATGTTATGGATTGTTATTTTAAAAGGAATGATATTTTTTTTTCAGCGAGCAGTTATTGCACTTTATTCAGTGTTTTCATGATCCTTAATTATTCAAAATATCAGCCATGTTTTTTTAAATTTATTAAAATATTTCGAATAGCAGCACACTTTTTTTTTAAAATGATTTCTGAAAATTTTAGAAGTATATTTGTTATATCATTTATGGGTGTTTTCTTTTTTTTTTTTTCTCTCCGTAGAACTAAAAAAAAAATTAATATCATTTCTTTTATTACTTTGTGTTTTGTCATAATTTAAGTTTTTCTTTACCAAATGTTCATTATTTTCTAATTGGTTGCCATCACAACAAGGCATCAGTATCCTCACGTTAATATAACGCATAATAATAGTATTTTTATTATATTAAAAATTAATGTATTTTCTTTTGATAAATAAAAAAATATTTTTGTAACCTGTAATAATATAATAATGGCACAAATTTGAAAAGAAGCACTTAATACATACAAATGAATAATTTTTTTCCCATCAAATCAATAGATGAGGCTAAACTTGATGTAACAAAAAGCCATCAAATTCATTTCATTCTTCTGTATATCTTGGAGAGAACTTATATTACATTTAATATATATGTATATGTAAATACATTTTTGAAATGTTATTTGTTAATCAATAAGTAACAAAACTAAATTACATCATGGCTCAGTTGATTATTAAGCTTATTGAAAACTGAAGTAGCTGATGTGAAAGAATTCAAATTTGTTGTCCTTAATTAGCGACATCCATTATTTGTTATTCATCGTCCCTTAGCTGTTATTCGTCATCCGTTGGGGACGTTAGCGATAACGTCTAAGGGAACTCAGGATGTTCCCTAACCAATTAGCGATCATTTGAAAATCATATCCTTATGAATTTTCTGGATAGTTTTATAGCTCTATTATTTATTATGATTGTCACAGTACATCATTGTGATTTTTGTCACTGTCAAGATAAAATAACTAAATCAGTGGGGTTTGTGTGTGTGTGTGTGTAAAAAGATAAATTTAGAAATAAAATCTAAATTAATTTCACCAAAATAGCAAGGCATAAAGTATACCAACTACAATGATAATGCATTCCTAATTTTATTATTTTTATCAATAAATATGTATTTGCAGCAGTGATTTTGTTGTTACTAATATTAAAAAAAAAAAAATAAAAATTTAAATGCCAAAAAACTGATTCACTTACAGAAAGAAATAATGCTTTACTATAGTGTTAAGCTTTATTAAACATTTTATATTTAAAATCATTCTTTAAATTCAAAATTACTGGAACTTCTTTTTAATCAGTAGCTTACGAATTGTTTAATGAAAGTTTCTCTTATTAAACCAATCAGACTATCAAATTGTGTAATAATTTTTTTCAAAGATTTTATTTGTAACTAGTGAATAAGGTAACCAAAATAAAAGAGATTTTATTTTAAAAATTGTGCTATAATTAACCTAATATAATTTGAATATTCAACTTGATATAAATATAATATCCAGTTTGATATCCAACTTGGATATAATTAGAATATAATCATTACAGACAAGGATATATAAACTTTGAGATTATAGCATAATTGTTATGAGCTGATGCTGACAGATTATTGTTGATGAAGCAGAAACTTCCCATTAAACTGTATTTTTAATTGGCAATAATTAATTGACGTTAAAAAATATTAATTTTAAAACATGAGAATGATTATTATGAGAATGAACATGTTAATATGAGAATAAATATGAACTGCTATGAGAATGACTAAAAATGAAGATCTCTTTCCTGAAAAATTTTTTTTTTTTTGTAGGAAATTAGTCAACACTTCTGTCATATGCACGGAAAACAACTTTACAACAACAGAGATGCACGCTGCAAGACAAGCAACATTAATAAATTTACCTTTTAAACGACTAACGAACATCGAATAATATTTAAAAGATAAGGAATAACAGCTAAAGGATGTAGTAAGATAAGTGTAATAAGGATAAATAAGATTGATGTGTAAGTTTAAATGTAGCTAAGGGACGACGAATAATATATAATTGATGTCGCCTAATCGACAGGATTAAGGATAATAAAGGGATATCGAAATTGAATTTTTTCAAATCAGCTACTTCAGTTTTCAATGATGTAATAATCAGCCGAATTATGATATAATTTAATTTTGTTACTACGATTAACAAATATCATTTCAAAGTTTTTTTTTTATCCAAAATTCAATCATTACAAATTTAGATAATTCAGATTTAAGACTGCATGCTATGCATATTTGTAAAAAAAAAAAAAAGTGTAAATAGATTAACGAATAAATAATTTTACTATAAATTAAATTAAAAAAAAAAAAAAATAGATTTTTATTTGTTGCAAGAAATTAGCAGAATTAATTTTTTTAAAAATGCGTGAAATTTTATTGATTTCAATACCTAATTTTCAATGCTCAAATTCTTACAATATGAAAAATGTTATTAAGAAAAGTTTTTAAAATTTACAAAGGAAGTTATCTAAATTACTATAAGCAAAATGAATTTGAATAAAAAGGCTATATATAAATAATTTTATTGGCTTATTTGCAGATCAAAGTAACTAGATAAATTATTAATAAAAAAAAAAAGAAAATTATTTATTATTTTAGTCTATTCCTGTATTATGAATATTCTAATTCGTGTGTATCCTAGTCTAGTTAAACTAGAAATTAGAAATTAAAGTAATTTGCACAGAAAAAAATATCTATTTGTGTGAGAATGTAGCTGTGTCAAATGTAAAATAGATATCAATAAAATATGAAATAAAAAGAAAAATATTCATGAAAATGGCATAACTTAGATATTATAGATGATAAATTATAGATTATAGATTTTAAAATACTGAAATTGAAATACTATGTCCTGAAAATAGTTGTAAAGATAACATATCTTTGAATTAAATGTATATATATATATATATAGCCTTATGGAACATTCCATGTTGTTATGAATGATAATTCATAAAACTATTTGAAGTATTTTTTATATATTGACAAGAAAAATAAATAGATTCTCACCAGAATATTCAAATTGGAGAAAATTTATATTTTAAGTGTTCTAAAGGATTAATATAAATATTGAAATTTTTTTTACTTAACGATATAATAGATTGTCTTAAGTCCAGACAAAAATTCTGAGACATGTGCTTTACAGTTGTTTGGACTTTGTTTGAACTTTGCTATTATGGCTTTTTTTTTTTTTTTTTTTTTTTTTGTGCTTACGATTGAAAAACGTCAACATGCTTTTATAAGGCTAGGAAAAACTAAAGCTAATAATTTGAATTAACTCTAAATGTCATAGGTGTGGTAGAGTAAAAATCTTGAAAAAATTCTTTTACATTTTTTATCTTTAAAAAAATATATATATAATAATTGATTATTATTATCAATTTAATATATATATTTTCAAAACGAAAAATTCAAAGTTATCTTATAAGTAACAAAGCTACGACATTGCAAAAGACACATATAAAAAGAAACAGAAAAATATTAACGTTCTGAAATGAGGTATTTTTTGCTGTAGAAAAAGAATATGATTTAAGCAACAACATTTTGTTTTTAATGTGAGGAATACATATCTTAAAGCTTTATTAATTCTTTAATTTAATAAATGAGCAGATTTTTTTTTTCATCTCATTCTCACTAAAGAATAAATTAAGATTCAAAATGTTCCTTCAAATTTATTTTATTTAATAAACTAATTTGCTGAATTGATGAAAAATAGCAATTAATTAATTTTTAAAATGAAGAACATCTTTATTGTTGGTTCAAACTGAAAAAAACGATTGGTTGAATCTCATTCGACTCACTCACTTTCGTTTTATTAAACTTTTCTGAATCTCACCGCCTATCATAGATTACCTGAAAAAACCAGACCAATCTCCCTGCTTCCGTCACGGAAACAACCAATTGCAACGTAAAAGGATGAAAATGACGAAAACTTATGGGCGGTCTCCAAACTGGGCGGAGTTTCAAAACTCCGCCCCATTTTGCCGTTATCCTCGCGTTGCCCGAGGCTACGGTTTAGAATGGATGTCAACGGCTTAGGGTTGGGCCGCGGTCAATCCGTTCAGCATCGATTCCCTCATGTCGGAGCACGCAAGTGAATACATGCCGCAGATGATGTCTGTGGGAGGCCAGCGGCCAATCAATACCATGGACTGTTGTTATGATTGGCAGCCCATCGCTACAAACTGCTTTTCTGGAAATACGATGAAGGACATGGAAGGTAAAAAGTAATTTCATTGTTATTGTAAGAAGGAAAATAGCTTTGTTAAGAAAAATTGGTTTTATATTATTGTTTATGTACAAAAATATGGCACTTTTTTTATTGTATTTGATTTTGTTTTTAAAATTGCGTAAGCTATAAAATAATTTAGTAATGCTATTTCTGTCAAAATAATGTTTCTTTTAAATTATAAGAAAACAAAAAGACTAAATGTATTAAGAGATTAATGTAATTTAAATTGATGGTACCTGATGATACATAAGGGATTATTATAATTTAAATTGGATGGTAACCTGTTGATACATAAGGGTCTGATCTAATATAAATTGGAAAGTATCTGATGATACATATGGGATTGATGTAATTTAAATTAGATGGTGACTTGATGATACATAAGTGGGATTTATGTGATTTAAATTTAATGATGCCTGATGATACATAAGGGACTGATGTAATTTAAATTAGATGGTAATATGATGATACATAAGGACTGATGTAATTTAAATTGATGGTAACCTGATGATACATAAGCGATTTATGTTATTTAAATTGATGATGCCTGATGATACCTAAGTGGGACTGATGTAACTTAAATTGATAGTACCCTGATAATACACAATGATTGATGTAATTTAAGTTGGATAGTACCTGATGATGCATAAGGAGTTGATATAATTTAAATTGGATGGTAACCTGATGATACCTAAGGGATTGATGGAATTTGAGGTGACATTAAAATATTTATAAATCATATAGCAAATTTTTATCTACTGTTCTTAAATTCAAATTTATGATGGGATGAAATTTATTTCATCAAAAATATTTTCAGTTTCTAAATTTTTATGATACAAAAATATTTCATAATTTTTTTTTTTTTTTACACTGAAAAAGTTTAATTGTTCAAAACTTATATAACTTCTCCTCTTAATTCTAATATATAAGCAGATTGTATACTACCATTTATTATTATGAAAATCCTTCTATCATTTTAAGGCATTGCATGTAAAAATAGCTATATTCTGTTCTAATTAAAGTTCATTTTTAATTTAACTACAAACAATATTTAAATATAATCATAATTGAATAAAAATTTTGAAAATTAATAAATTATTCACTACAGTTTCCCAGATTTATAATAATAATCTCTACTTTAATATCCTTAATTTTTAGAATTTATTGTTAAAAATTTATAAAATATTATTTGCTTATGTTTTACATATAACATATTGATAAAGTAACATTCTTAGAGAATTCGTAGAGACATGATTGAAACAGCTTGCTATCAGTTTATCACAATGAAGAATAATGGATTTAATGTGAAAATAAATTTTAATTTTAATCAAAGAAATATTAAAAATGATCATTATATTTAATACTTATTTACTTTATTTGTGTTTATCTTCATGCACTGTAAATAGCGATTAAAGGAGTATTTTACGATGAATATTTTCCAATTTTTAAAAATTATTTATGACTAATAATTTAAGAATGATAAATATTGTTAATAATATAAATATTAATCAATTGATTCTTAGCGGTTTTAATTATTTTGTTTCTCATCAATGAAATCTTCTGCTTCATATTTGATTTTTTTTTTTTTTTTCAACCTTGATTCGAGTCAAGAAAATTAAGTAGTTATCACTTAGAGATTTTTGTACAATTTTGTCATTTCTTTTATTTTCTCTAGCATATGGATTTAAATTATAATAAACATGTCTCAAAACTGCTAAATGCGTAAAAATTACTTCATAGTAAAATGATGACTAAAACCTAACGTCGCAATGAAATATTTTTATAACGTGCTACTATTTCAATTAATTAAACATTTCAAAAAAAAAAAAAAAAAAAAAAAGATCGTTCTTAGATATCTACAAGATAGAACAAAAACGAAATTAAAAATCTCTAAAAAAAATAACATGTGGAAAAAAAAATGATATTCAGATGGAATATACGAGTCGAAATTATGGATTTTGAAGTATGATAAATGGGTATTTAGTCTTGAAATTTATTTAATTTCTGTAACAAAAAGTCAGTAATTAATAATAATAAGAAGAATAGGGATGCCAAATTAAGAGACAGTTAATTCACTTAAAAACCTGTTGAGAAAGAAGTTTGCTACTAAGACAAAACGAGTAGATCAAAACAGGATAAAACGCATTACAAAATCAAATGAATTCGGTTATAATTTAATTCAATTATTGTCTGACATGATTGATTAATGAATTCATTTGATTAAACATGAAAATGGTATTTATAATTAGTAAATTATAGAAAACATGTCCATGTACAAATGTTATCGTATGAGCAAGAATACTTCGTAAGAGTTGCCCCCTTGTTGTAATAAATTATAGTATTATGTGCATAAATAAAACTTAATTATAAAATCTAAGATTAAAAACTCTTACTAAAGACAAAATTTCTGCTTGAAAGCCATTTGTAATTCATATGAGTAAAAATTCAAGGTATATTCTCAAGCGTAAGCAAAAATTTAAAATACATTTTGCGTGGAAAAAAGGGAATTCAACCTTAATTAAATTTAAAGCTTTATATGTTAAGATTTTTAATTATAAAATTAATTAAAAATATTTTCTGATTAATTACGAGCGAAAATATTTTCTGAAGAGATTTTTTTGTGTTTCAGAAGAAGAATAGTAAATGTATGTAAATATTTTAGTTACGGAATTAGACCTTTTTATATATATATATATAAATAAACGAAATTATAAAAATGAAAATAATAATAATAATAATGAAAATCATTATAAAATGCATGTCATTAAAATATTTATATGCATGACTCAAAATATTAAATATTTATAACTTATTTTCCATAAAGATAACTTAAATAAAATGTAAAATTGATAATAAATATTTTGCAGTATTTAAAAAAAAAAAAAACAACTTTAGAACTACTTCTTATGCCAATATACTTTTTAATTTGACTGGATCGTTAAATTATCATAAAAATGGGACACATATTTTGTATATTGTTTTAAAAATGCCTGTGTTCAAATCTTGAATTTATTCAAGAGTCAATGTTTATTAATAATGTAAGAGGATTTTATAATAAGAAACAACACAATTTTAACAATATTGATTTAAATTAGTAAAAAAAAAAAAAAAAAAAAAAAAAAAATCGGACTCCTGGTTTCTTGCGAGTTATTGAATATAAAGTACCGTTTGGATTACCTCTTAATTAAAGAATTGTTTCTGTACGCAGAGAAAAAAATAACCAACAACTATGTGAAAAAGAAAATTTATATAATAGATTATCGGCATCTTTGTTTTCTTACAAAATTGATTTATTTATAATTTTAAGGATTTTTTTTATTCGTTTATCTTATTTAATCAAGCTGATTTAAAATTTTCTTTTCTGATTTCATTCTTAAATTTGTTTTGATCTTTTTTATAATAGCTTTATTGAATTAGATTGAAAATTTTTTTACTACAAAAATTTGTATTTTAACAATTGTTCAATTAAAGATTCAAATGGAAAAAAAATGCTGAATAATTATCTTCTAACGAAAATAATCCAATGACTGACCAAATTAAAAACTATTACTTATTCAGCTCAAATTATTAATTATTTATTTTTTAAATAAGTTAAATACTACAACTTGTAATAAAGATTAAAAATGTTAAAAACCGCGTTTTCCTTTGAATTTATCTCTAATAAAGAAAATTTTAAAGACATTTTAGATTTAGTATAGATTTAACCTCAGTGCAATGCTAAGTATAATTTGCCAAATACACTAAAATTTCATCTATCAACACTGGCTAAAAAAAGGAAAAATGCTATTTCTTATTATTAGCAATATTCTTATTGTTAGCTATTAATTAGCTATATTCTTATCATTAGCTATATAATGCTATTTATTATATTATTATTATCTATTTTTAGGTCCCTCGTGTATTAACATTAAAATCATTAATTAAAAATTCCTCCAATTTATGTCAAAGTTGACTTGTCTGCATTTAAAAGAGATCGATTTTTTTTATTTAAAAAAAAAAAATTGTTGTAATATTTTGATAATTTTCGGTTATATTAATTGTAAAGGTTAAAGTATAATATAATATGAGATCATTAATAATGCAGGTAATTAGGTTCTAAAAAGTTAATTTAAAGCGAATTTTGGTAGTTTTTGATGCTAAAAATAAAAATGTTTGAAAAACTCTGTAAATTTTAAATATGATTATGGATAAAAAGTGAATAAATGTGATTATGGATTATGGATAAAGTGAAAATTTAAAATTTAAATTGATTCCAAAACTTTCTACACATTTCGTTCTAATAAAAATATTAAATAAGAAACCTTGGGCTTTTAAAATTTCGCATCTGTTTGGTTTTTTTTTATGCTGATTTTCGCAATTCTCAAAATATGCTATCGAAATATTATATTACAAGGAGAATTTTTTCAATTCTTGAACTTCGTTACTCAAGTTGTTGGAACAATATAGTGAATGTAATTGAAATATTAATTATATTTCGTGTTACGGGTGCGAAACCCTGCTATAGGAATTAGTGATACAGGTTGTTGGTATTTAAATTTACCAAGAAATTTCCATGTATTAGAAAATGTTTTAATGCCTGTTACTAAGCGCCACATAGGTGTACTTGTACCAGAAATATTTCCTGTATGGATTAATACGATAGGAACTATATTTTTTTTTATACTAATAAACAATTGTATTAGTCCATATCTCTAAATGTTTCTGGTTAGAAATGGCATATGATGTGATTTTTGCATCTCAATGACAATGAACGTGACAGAAAAATTATGATATGATTTTCCAGATTTCTCGGTTTTTATTATGATTATAATAATAACAATAATTATTATCTCAATGATTATTATAATGATATTAATAATCCCAATGACAACATCACAACTAAGGCAGCAAAAAATGAGACATCAATTTTTTAATAGCGATTTATATTAGATAAATTCACTATAGTCATTTATCCAAATATAAATCGCTATAGATCTAGGAGCAAGAAGGGATCTAAACATCACACAAATATGAAAGCATTGGACAGATTTCATACTATCTTCTTTAATTTTGACAAAAACATATACATCACAGTTATAACTTGCCACAGTGACAATAAGCAATAACAAAGTTTTAAACCTATCTACTTTCGATCCCCATCCGTCACACTTTAGATTCCCCCTCTCACCCCAGCACTGAATGGGCCAGTTACCGTTATTGACCCGTCCCTTCCAATTGCAGCTTGTCTGCTCTCAGCTGCGAAGGAGCGACCGAGTCTGGTGGATACCTACCGCAACACGTACGGTTCCTACCTGTCCGACTGCGACGGGAAAGAGGACGATCTCTCCGGAAAGAGCGCCTCGCCCGGGGTCGACGGATCCGAGGGGGATTCCGAGGTCAAGAAGCCCCTGCACCCGAAGCTGGTCAGCGTCAGTGGGACACTCGAGACCAAATCCCTGTGGGACGAGTTCAACGAGCTGGGCACTGAGATGATTGTCACGAAGGCCGGAAGGTGAGTCTTTTAGAAACTTCTGCTGAGGACATTTTAATGTTTGAAATCGAACTATAATATGACATTTTAATTTATTTGCATTGTTTTTTATTAATTTAAAGAATAATTTTCAGTTTAATTTTAAGCACAGGGCTATTTTATCACTTAATAAGTGTTTTTGTTGGTCCTTAGATACTAGAAAGTGTAGAATCAGTGCTGAGAAAATGTGATAAAAGTGCTAATGTTTAATGCTGAAATGTTAAAAACTACGGTAGAAGTGCTAATGTTTAAAACATTTTCAACATTTCAAAATTTAATGTTAAAATTTGAATGTTTAGTGTTAAAATATGGATAATGTTTAATTCCAAATCAGTACTGATCTTCAAAAGTAGCTTTCATTCTGAAAAAGTTTAAATATGTTCAGAATTGTAATAATTATTTTTAAATATGATTAAAAACTTTCAAATAAAATTTTTTTTAAAAATTGACTTTTAAAGTTGTTGCTGTAACTTAATTTTAAGCTCTTAGCCCCTTTTTTGATACTGAAATTTCATAATTTAATAAGCAAATTAATTATTTTCAAAAGTAGCAAAAATTTTCATTTTAGAAGAAAATTCCTTCAAAAAGGGTCTTACAAATATTTTTGGTAGGAAAAAAATGTTTCGTATGAAGACTGCTAAGATTTAATAATTTATATTTGTGATGAAAGTTTTTGAAGGGGCCTGATGGCCAAGTGACTATAGTCATGAATGCTTAGATATTTGATATGCTCTAAGCCAATTAGTTCTCAAACTTTTAACATCGTTCTTTTACAAGAGAGAGTATTGTCGAGCCTCTCCGGACAAGACAAGTTGCTATTTTTTAATCAAGGGATATTTTTTTCACTAAAAATAATGCAACAATTAAGTTTAAAGCATTAGCAATTAATCATTATAAATATAGAAATGAAAAAATAATTTCTTCTTGAAAATAAATTAAACATAAAAATTCATTAGATTTTTAGAATAAAAGAGCATGCTCTGATATCGATGATTGAAAAATAAATAAAAAAAATAATAAAACAAATGTTTCAGAAATACTTAGGCTTAAACAAAATTTGGATTTAATGGCAAAAATATTTTAACAAATAAAGTAATTTTTACAAGAAAGATCAGAAGATTGAATACTTTTAACTTTTCAAATTCCTTATTAGTTTTTAACGACTCGATTCCTAGATGCCTAAATTATTTACACTCATGTCCATAAATTAAGGATATTGAAGTTCAGGCAAAGAAAGAGACAGAAGGAAAAACAAATTTGACTTATTTGTAAAGTCTATTTATTAAACAAAAGGTAAAGAGCAAAAAAGAGGCTATATGTTTGACATAATTAATAAAAATTGCGATTTTTACTCCATGGAGCAAATTTCAAAAAGAACCTATTTACAAAAAACAGTATAACATGGTTAGTATGATGGTTAATATGGAGTATGTCTCCCGGACGATGCAATACAGGCCTTACAACGCCTAATCATGCTGAGTAGTATCAAAATATCAATCTGATCTTGGGGAATATTTCACCACTCATCAAGCAATGCCCTCCGAAGTTCCGGTTGACAGGTGGGGGGTTGACGGGCTGCAATTGTCAGCCAAGCATATCCCACACATCTATTGGATTCAAGTCCGGTGAGTATGCTGGCCAATCCATACGGGTGATATCCTCCAATTGAAGGCATTCGTCAACAATGTTTGCACGGTGAGGACGGGCGTTGTTATCCATAAACAGAAATTCAGCACCCTGGCGCCCCGAAACAAACGTACATGTTGTTCCAGAATGACATCCCGATAGATGTGGCCTGTCATCGTTACACTCTGAACATGCAGGTCAGTTCTGGAACCAAAATAATTCCTCCCCAAACGTGCCATCCTGCACCACCGTAACGGTGTCGTTCAATGGTGTTCTCTTGGTGGTAACGGATACCTGTCGATCTCCATATGAAAGTTCGACGAGAATCAGACTGCAAACTAAACCTGGACCCGTCAGAAAACATCACACAAGACCACTGTTGCGGTGTCCACAATGCATGCTCTCTACTCCAGGTTAATTACAGGCGACAGTGAGTTGCGGTAAGTGGAAACATCTGACAGGCCTACGAGCATGTAGACCAATGTGCCCTAAGCGTCTGTACACGGTCTGCCTTGAAACTGTCGTACCGGTAGCTGAAGAGAGCTGACGAGACAAGGTCTGATGCTGTGCTCCGTCTGTTTCTTTTGGCAGTAACTGCTAAATACCGGTCCTCATTCGGCGTTGTAACTCGGGGGCGACCTGTGCTAAACATACTCCCACATTACCATCATCTTAGAATCGTTTGCCAAAGCCTGGAGATGACACTCTGGGCGATTCCAACTTCCTCGGATACTTCCAGCTGGGTACGTCCACATTCCAGTCGTTCGATAATTCTACCACGTAAAAAAATCATCCAAATGCTTCCTTTGGGCCATAACTATGCGGTTATTGCACTGAAAGGCTTTTAAAGCGCTTGTGAACAATTTTACTTCTTTGCCACCATATATACCCTCTCCTACACTCTCTTCATTGTGACGTACTATCCGCGCCATCTGGTGGTTTCCTTTAATTTGCATATTCTTCTTCAAGATGTGTATGATAATTCTACAGGTGAAATTTTTTATTTTAGAGTTCAATTTCTGTGTGATTCTGAATTATCCTTAATTTATGGACATGAGTGTAAAAATAAAGAAGTATATTGATGATCTTTCCTAGATGAATTATTGAGGATGTTTAGTTTTCCAAATAGGTATATGTATACCTGACTCAGCGATAACCTATGCAACTAGCGTTCAAAAAGGGGTCAAGTTCAAATACGCTGGCATTCATTGTAGTCACTACTTCCAGAAATGAGGCTCGTTAGCCATTTAGGCAGCGTGTATAAAGCATCTTGCATCGACAGTCGGGTGCCTAGGACAGGGGTCGGCAACCTTTTGAGTCGGAAGAGCCAAAAATGGAAATTTACAAAATTTCAAAGTTTTTAAAGAGCCACAAAATCTTTTCTTGCCAACAATAAATAGTACTCGCATAAATAAAGTTTTTTGATAAAAAAAAAACTAATCTATTTATTCATAAAAAAAAATATCTATTTATTCATATATAAGTAGTGTTTTTCACAACAAATGAGATAATATATAAATATGGCATTATTTAGATAATTACTTATTACGTAAGTAAAAAATTAAAACAATTAAGCATTTACTTACAACACTAACTTGTACTTCAATAACAAACAATTCAATGGGAGCGATGGCTTTGCATGGTTATTCAAGTAGAAAATTTAAACTTTACTAAACAATGTCACTTGTACTTAAAATAAAAACAATAACAGCATACATTTGAGCAAAAAAAGTTTGGATAAATTAGGCTCATAACTTGTTGTTTTAAGTTTCAAACACGACTCTAAATTTTCATTTGTTAGTTGGCTTCTTACTTTACTTTTAATTATATTCATGCAAGAGAACGCTTGCTCGCACGAATATGTCGATCCGAAGATAGTCAGCACTCCAAATGCCAACTTCTTCACCTCACTGTAGCAATCTAGAAGACTATTCCATGCGACGAATATAAATGCTTCAACTCGCGGCATTTCTTTTAAAACTGACCACTTTTGTTGCGTTACGTACATACATGTTTAAACGATTTTTAAATGTTTTTTTTTTTGATAAAATAAATAATATTTGCGTATGGAACTAAAGAGCCGCAGCTTCACATCCAAAGAGCCGCATGTGGCTCGCGAGCCGCAGGTTGCCGACCCCTGGCCTAGGAGAAGAGAGAATTCTGAGGATATTTACCAATACATTAAGTAAATATGGAACAATTTCAGCCGAAAGTCTCTCTGAAAGCAGTACTTTCTCTTCATCATCCGTCGGTGAAGTTGCTCCCGATATACATAAGTGGAACTTAAAGCCTACTGTTGTAAAAAAAAAAAAAAATTAGATAAATATTTAGAACTCATCAATATTAATCTTTGAATATATCTTGCCTCTATCAATAAGTTTTAAACCTTTTTCCCTTTGGAAATCATGCCCCACAATTTGAGAACTGTGGTGATTCATTTAATGATATGAATTTTTGATTTTATGAACTGTTAAACTTTATTATACGATTGTTTGATTGATTGGATAAAAAACATTTACATTCGAATTTTTCAACTTAACCTATTTAAAATAAAGATTATAATAAGGGTTTTCTCAACACACACACACACTCATATATATTCTTCATTATCACAACAAGCCCCATTGTGGGGTAAGCCCGTCTGCCTACTGGTAAATTTCGAGGCAAGAGATATTGTTTCTTTTTACGGGGTAGGGATGTTAGCCCTACGCCCAACACTGTACAGCCATATTAGACAGGAATGACTACGGTTTAAAGTGGATTCCGTACCATTACAAATATCTATTTCACCGCCGGGACATGAACCTGAAACCTGTGGCACTTAGCGCCAGAATATATATGTAAAAGAAAGGGCAAACTTCTTTTACTTTTTATCTCACAAGCTTTATTTGTGAAATATCTCTTACATAAAGGCAACATTAACGGACGTTTCCTTCATAAGTACCAATCAGAATCTGTTGTAGGGTTTTTGCCGCCGTAGGCAAATCCAAAGAATATCGCCATCCAAGTTTCAAAAAAATTTTAAAAATCAATAAAAAAAAAAAAAAGACGACGATTTAATTATTAAAGAACCACATTAACAAAAAAAAAATTCTAATAAAGATAAATTCTAAGACAAAAATTTAATAAAGATAAATTCTAAGACAAAAATTCTAATAAAGATAAATTCTAATGAAGAAAATTCTAATGAAGATAAATTCTAAGACAAAAATTCTAATAAAGATAAATTCTAAGACAAAAATTTAATAAAGATAAATTCTAAGACAAAAATTCTAATAAAAGATAAACTAAGACATTTATTTAAAAATTATTTTATTGGTAATAAAATTTACATTTTTAACAAGCTAACGATATCGAACTTTCAAATTTAAACTAGTACCTACTATTTTCAGAGATAATATTAATATACTTTTAAAAAATAAATAAAACTAGTACAATAATGTACAAAGTCTAAACCTTAATTAAAACAATCTCTTTCGAAATTCCTTTTCTCCAAAATCGCGAATAACTTCTTTCAGATCCCTGCTTAAACTTTCAATATGAAGAATTTCGTTTTGTAGTCCAAACATGATGATGTGGAGCAGTCAATTCAAAGTTTTCTTTTTTGCTTCGATGTCGTTAGCTTATAATGATGTCAAAGGATTCTTCCAATCGTAATTCTTTTAAATAATTATCATCTATTTAATAAATCATTGGCTTAATTATCCGATTAATATGGTTCAAGATTTTACACTAAATAACGATCGAACAATTAACTAATCAATGAACTGTCACTTCCTGTAATATTTGATTTTACTAGTCATTTATTTCCTAAATTCAAGTAACGGAATATATTTTTTGGTGGGTTGTGTTCATTTATTTTTAATTTTTAATTTGTTTATTTATTTATTTTTGCGCTCTAGTTCAGGCGTTTTGTCCCCTTAGGCAATTTGTTACTTTGCTTACCGCCTAGGGCCAGCCCTGTTGCCAATGCAACTTTAAGATTTATTATGTTTCATGTAAGAATAGAATATTATATATACAAATGAGGAAATTAATGAAATAATTTTTATAGAAGATAAAAATAAAAATTAAAAGCAATTAAAATTTAGTAGTTACTAATAAAATTGGATCAGAATCCCGGAATAAAATTTGCAAATATTAAAAATGTAAAAATTAAACATTGAATAACTCTCAATAAAAATTACTAGGGATAAGACGATAAAATAATTAAAGTTAAAACCGGAAACAACTAAGAGTACATTGCACATGCATTTAAAAATATCTACGAATTAAAATAAATTAAACAGAAAATTAAATAATAATAATTTTGTTTTGTTCTAATGCAGCTGGCAAACACTTAGACAATTGTCTTGGATGCCTTAAGGCAAGCGCTGCACAAACGTTACTCACTTTGCATTACCCGGGGGCGCGTGTAACTTGAAGATAAGCCACGGACGCGGAGTAACAATGCCCCGCAACGCTCTACGATCCTATTAGACCGTAAATACCGACCTACGGTTTAAAGTGGATTACGAACCACTACAAACATCCACGACTCCGCCGGAACCCGAAACCTGTGGTACCGAGCGGCAGAGCGTTAGCCACTCGGCCATTCAGGCCCCAAATTTGCAAATTTGCAAATGTAAAAATTAAACATCGAAGAATTCTCAATAAAAAATTACTAGGGATAAGAAAATGAAATAATCAAAGTTAAAACAGGTTTGGTTTGTCGCTCTACGGTCATCTTGTGCACACTTTGGGTTAAACAGACCGGGACCTACAATTTAATATGGATTCCGAACCACTCACAAACATCCATGCCACCGCCAGGATTCGAACGTGAAGCCTGGGATACCAAAGTCCAGAGCGCTAGCCACCAGGCCGCAGTTAAAACTGGAAACAAGAGTAAGTAAGAGTACATTGCACATGCATTTAAAAATATCTACAAATTAAAATAAATTAAACAGAAAATTTAATAATAATAATTTAAAAGAATTCATTTGAGATTCAATTTAAATAAATAAGGAATACTTTACTATTTAACTTGGCATAGTGCAGCTAGAGGAAAAAAAAAAACATTTGGTCCCTCTAATTTTGAGTCATTCGTGGAGAGGATGAATCAACAAAATTCTCGCAAGGTGTCGACTGAGTGACAAATGTGCAATGAAATATTCGTCTACTTTCTTTGTGTCGCTGTCGAAGGAAATACGCGTAATGTGTTACACAAATATCTGCTTTCCTAACACTCTTTAAAATATTTAGAAAAGGAAAAGTAAGTAAATTATAAAATTGTGTTTAAACTTTTTTTTTTTTTTTAAATCGAGAAAATTTATTTATCATTTTTCTTTTGTTAAATATCAATGGGCTATACGAATATTTAAAGATGGAAGGCATTGGTTTCTAGGATGGATAAGTTTAATTGTTTCTGGTTTGTTTCTCTTTAATTGGTTCACATTTTCTCATTTGAGAGAACGTCCGCTAGACAGCCTAACTATCAATGTGAGACGTTGTACACGCGTTTCAATCTTTATTCGAGTCTCCTTGATTTTAAAGCTGCCTGATGGTCAACTGGCTAGCGCTCTGGCTGTTGGTACGAAGGTTTCAGGTTCGAATCCTGGCGGTGGCAGGGATGTTATATGAGTGGTTCGGAATCCATGTTAAACTGTAGGTCTCGGTTTATTTAGCCAAAAGTGTGCAGAAGATGGCCGTAGAGCCACAAACCAAACCTTGTTTTTAAAAGGTAACTATAACGAATACCCCAGCGGATTCAAACGGGCGTCCTCCTGTATGCAAGCTTAGTTAGGCATGCTTGAAGCAATTTTTTCCCTAAAGAATCACGTAGTTTTACTTTTTAAATCCCATGATCATAAAAGATATAAAATATTCAATAAAAGATAATCTCAATAAAAGATATAAAAATATTCATTTACTCTTATTAAAATAAAAGAAAATATATTAAGGAAATGGTGGATAATGCGTTGGAATCGGATTCGAAACCCAACAAGTTAAGCCGATCCGAAAGCTTCCTTTCTACGTAGGGGTTTTTAACGATAAATTCATAAGGCGGAAAATCCTTCCGTTTGGCTCGAGGAGAAAAGTGCAAATTCCCTCTGATACCTCTCTGGCATATTCATACAAATTTGTTGAGTAAAATTATGGGTGCGATGCAGCAGGTATTTATTCTTCTTGGGTATCTTCTACATATTTGCCATTCTAATGCGAACTTATTTAAGTTGGGTTTTTATCGGATAATAAAAACCTCAAGTCGTAGTAAGCAAGCCACTCAGGTGCTTGGCCTATACACACTTTCGATTAGCTGACGTTCTGTGACGTGAGATTTTAGTATTTGCTAGAAACCCACTTTTAAAAATGAGCATCTAAAAAAAAAAAAAAAAAAAACTATCATATATATGTATATATCAATTAATATTTTTAAAAAAGAATCACATGTTAAAAATTTTAATTTTTCTCTAATTAATGTTCAGGTATTTTATGATTGACAACAAAATCAATCTTTCAAATTACATCTTTTGTCCTTCATTCAGTTTACAAATTTTAATTTAGTGAAAAATTTTAAAATTTCGAGAAATATTTTAGGCTGTTGCCGCCTCTTTGTAATGATTCTTTTGGTCTTGTAAATGTGTATCACTAAAAAGAGTGTTTTAAAATACTTTAAAAAACAGTGCACACACACACATATCATCATCATCAATAGCACGGCAGTCCAGAATGGGCCAAGGCTTTTCTTTGAATAGATTTCCACGCATTCCTCTGGGTGACAATGGCTCTCCAATTCTTAACCCCTACTACAGTAAAACCCTTCTCAACTGCGTCTATCCATCGCAATCTGGGTCGTCCTCTTCCTCTTCGTCCTGTGGCTTTGACAAAACGTGCCTTTTTACAGGGTTTAGATCATGCATTTTAAATATATGAGTAGCCCAATTTAATCTTTGATCACAATAATTTTTTTTCTAACGCAGCTGGCAAGCACTTAACAGCTGTCATAAGGCAAGAGCTGCACAGAGTTATTCTATTGGACGCGTGTAATGAAGATAAGCCACGGATGCAGCCCAGCAATTTACGATCTATTTATGTTTAAAAAATAACATCTACAAACATATCTCGAACGCGAAACCTGGGTACCGTGCGCCAGTTATAGCATTCAGGTTAATAAATT
The DNA here is from genome assembly GCA_021605095.1 of Caerostris extrusa. Lineage (NCBI taxonomy): Eukaryota > Metazoa > Arthropoda > Arachnida > Araneae > Araneidae > Caerostris > Caerostris extrusa. The sequence continues at coordinate 20,371 of BPLR01002895.1, forward strand.
TTTATAATATTGGGTCTTTATAGCATTTTGTATTTCCGTCTTCTAACAAAATCACTTTCCTTAACACACACACACACACATACATATAATATATTTATGTATATGTATGTTTAAAAAATGAATTTTTCTTTATCAAAATACATGTTATTTTTTAAAAATCAAAATGAGGATTTCGAATAAATATCCAGATAAGTGGGAATAAATCTTCTGCAAATGGGGTAAAGGACAAACAAATAAATAAATGGAAACTAGCAAAACCTACAGTTATTCTTAAGAATTTTGGATTCTAAAAAAAATAAAACAAGCCAGCGTTATTTGATACGTTGTTTAACAGATGCAATTGAATCTTTCAACAATTCTCTCTCTCTCTTTATATTTATATCTTCTTTTTTTTTTTAATATGGTAAGTGAGGAACAGTTTTACGTTCCTTTTTACGTTTTCATTCTCAAATAAATTTTTCTTCCAAATTTCCTGTTATTGCCACTACACTACACGCGAAACGAAAATTATTTATTTATTTATTCATTCATTCATTAAGCATTTCTACAACCTCGTTTATATTCTTTTAATTTGCGTTGTTTATGAATGGAAACTAGATACTTTTCAGTTAAGAATGTGAGGAAGTGAAAGCTATTTTTCATTTTTCTACAGCTAATTCGTTAAAGGATTAAATGAGTTTGTAATAAGTTCTTTGAAATTCATTAGAAATAACATTGAAGTTAATTTGCATTGCTGTGTATAATTGGCCGATGAAATTTTGCAAAGAACATATATCTAGCACTTCCTTTATAAATGTCAAAATTATTTTCATTCAATTGTATATTATTGTAACTCAAACTCAGAATCTTGTCTCTATGCGATTCTTCAAGGTTGTTGAGTTCGTTATCTATATAATTTAGATATAAATAAAATTTATAGTTACTATAAAATTAATCAGGCCTCATGGCCGAGTGATTGGTGCTCGGTGCCATAGGTTTCGGCTTCAAGTCCCGGCGATGCCATGGATGTTTGTAGTGGTTCGAATCCACTTTAAACCGAAGGTCCTGGTCTAATATGGCTGTAGAGCGTTGGGCGCAGGGCTGACAACCCTACTCCATAAAAAGAAAACATTTCCTGTCCCGAAGTCTTCCAATAGGCCGACGGCCTTGGCCTACCATGGGGCTGTTGAGTCAATGAAGAAGTAGAAGAACATAAATTTAATATTCTCATTTGCTATTAATAGAACATTAATCGAAAAATATTGCTACAAGATCGCAATTTACTTAGTACTTGAAATAATTTGCTTGTATATTGAAATAACAAAAGAATTACTTTTTTTCTGCAAAGTATTACACCATTAAATGTTTTTTACCATTAGTAAACGGACCTAAAATGTTAATTTATTTTATTGAATTGAGTTTATTACTTTTTTTAAATATTGTAATACCAACCATTTCTATATCGTGCTACATTGAGTAAAAACATGTTATGCATTGAAAATATAAAAATGTCTGTATTTAGATTATAATGAAAATTTACTTTTTTAGCAATAGCAATTCAGAAATATGAAATAAATTTGAATTTAAAAATGCGGTTTTAATTCATAGAATTACAAATATTATCTATTGTGCGTTTATTTCTACTTATCTTGCGGCCTAATAGTCAATTGACTGCTGCTCTGGCCTTTGGTACCACTTTCAAGTTCGAATCCTGGTGGTAGCATGGATGTTACGCACTACGTTAAACTGTAGGTCCGCGTCTAATTAGCCTAAAGTGTGCAAAAATTGACCCTAGAGCGACAAACCAAACCAATTTTACTTAGCTTAACATTAAAAACAAAAAAAAAAGTTCCTTACTTATGCTTTCTTTTCTTTCAAAAAAAAAAAAAAAAAAAAAATCATATGTGAAAATTTACAGTAAACGTAGGAATACAAATTAAGCACAGTTAGATATAAAACAAACCAACCCACCTTGGGCTAAAATAAACCAGAAATTATAAATAAGAATATATATAATTTTTTTTAAAATTTTAACTGTGGTAAATTTTATTTTTACATAAATTATATAATTATAATTATTGTTTTGAATTAAATTTTTGTGTGTATATATAAATGGAAATAAAAAATAAAGGAAAAGTTTTATGCTTAATAAAAAAGAAAGCATTTATCTTTAAAAAAAAAAAAATGACGTATTTTCAACATGAATGATAATACCATTTCTTTGTATTTTAACTGAAAGTTAATTTTTGTATAAATTGAAATGTAAAATTATGATATAACGATTTTCACAACTGTGAAGTTGCGCTATAACGTGTTTTCACAATTGTTTAATTGTGATTTCACGTGTTTTTCCTCTGAATATGAAATCAACATATAATAAAAAAGCAAACATATTTTTAGATAATAATATATTTTATGTTTATTTAGATTATTATGATTAATTTAAACTTAAATTGACAAATAAAATTAAGGTTTATGGGATTATTTATTTTGATTTACGGTGATTGCTTATAATTCTCTTTTACATACATACATATATACGTTGTTATTGAAAAATATGGTAATTGATATTAATGCTGCCTATGAAATCAATGAATGATTTTTAGATAAAAATTGATTGTAAATTTTTTTGTTAGTTTTTATAAAGGTTAATAATATACGACATTATATGAAGTTTAAAATGAAATTGCTCTTTGATTATTTAAATGTATCTGTTTGTACGTTTGAGCTTGATCAGAATCTAATGTCCGAAATAACCATTTAATCACTACAAAAATGTATTCAAGAACAGTTAACAGTATTCCTTTATTCTTTTATTTTAATATCAAAAGCCATAAGTAAAATATATTACACCGAATACATATAATACAGAATAATGTAAAGAACATACAGAATAATGTATAGAAAAATTAATCCAACTGTACTGAAAAGAAGAAGGAAAATAAGACCCCCTTCTTGACAGAATAGTTAATAAATATTTTACGAGAAACCCTAAATTAGAAAATTTAAATTGCTTGAAAAAGATCTCCAAACAAAAAAATATGGCAGATTTTTCTCTGAAGTTTTTAAAAACAATATGGAATATTTACATCACTTAAATTATTAATTATTTAAATTATTTTTACAATTTTGCTATCCAAACATTAGCTAAATCTCACGTATTTTATGAAGAGATGCGGAATTTGAGAAGTTGAATGGGTAAGAAAAATAAGAAAAAAAGGAATGTATTTGTAGAAAAAATTAAATCTTAATTTATTTTATATAAATGGCACGAGTGATTTGATTAAGTACTATATTACTTATCTTTTCCTTATTAAAAAATTAGCCAGTATTACCAATATTTTAACTAGGCATTATTTCATATGGTATGTCGTCTACATTTATATTTGATAACTTTAAAACTATTTATGCACGTTAGAGAATATTAGAATCCAAACATAAAGCAGATCCAAATATGTATCTTCTAAATTTGGTAACTATATTTCTAGCATCTTTTGATAATAATTTAATACAAACCTAAAATACATCAAAATATGTGTTTGTCAAATTTCTAACTATTTTTAAAAAATCTTTTGATAATATTAGAATCAAACCATAAAATAGATTAAAATAGTGTTTTGCCGAATTTGATAACTATTTTTCAATAATCTTATGGAATATTAGAATCTAAAAAAAAGCAGATCCAAACATGTATCTGCTAAATTTGGTAATTTTATTTCTAGCATCTTATGAGCATAATTTAATACAAACCTAAACAGATCCGAATAGTTATTTGTCAAATTTAATAACTATTTAAAAAAATTCTTTTGATAATAGAGAGTGTTTGCATACCGTACAAACCGTAGGAAACAGATCTAGCGCATGCTCATAGGAAATTATGTTTCTTTGAGCATGCGCGCTAGGGAGAAAAAGCTAACGGACGTCCTACGGTAACTATTTGCAAAAACTTTCATAATATTGGAATCCAACTATAAAACAGATTAAAATGTGTTTTCCTAATTTGGTAACTCTTTTCAATAATTTTACGGGAATATCGGAATCAAAACATAAAGCAGATCCAAAGGAGTATTTGTCAACCTTCGGGCAACTCTATTTCAAGAATCTTACCCTTTACGAGTCCCCCGCGGAACCTCAAGAGGGCTGTCGTCTGTAAACTAGGGGTTCGAACATTCTAATCTAGTATCGTCGTCACCATGATTAAGTGTCGCATTTAGCAGCAGGGAGATCTTTCTGTAGTGGGTTACCCGCCCATCAATCCACTACCAACAAGACTTTCGCGTGTCCTCCCGCTAGCAGATAGGTACCGTCAGGAACTGCAGATAGTAGTCCCGTAACCGTAAGATACCAGCTGGGTAAGGGATATTGAGTGCTTTTCTGTATAATTATGAATGTCGCTGAAGAACGTAAACAATAGAAATGGGACGAAAATCCTGCGACACTGATTTTTCCACTCACAGTGATTTTTACTATCACTGCAATGAGTAAAATATCGATATCATCATATTTTTTCCCCGTCAGAATTGAAGTTAGTGAAAAAAATTAATTATTTCAGTGTTCCAATTCAATGGGTCTTGTTGGCGGAGCGACAAACGCTCTGGCGTTCGGTGACACAGGTTTCGGGTTCGAGTCTCAGCCTGCCATGGTTGTTTGTAGTAGTTCGAATCCATTTAAAGCGTAGGTCCCGGTCTAATATGGCTGTTGAGCGTTGTGCGTAGGACTGACATCCCTACCCCCGTAAAAAAGAAAAATATTTCCGGTCTTAAAATCTACCATCAGGCTTTGGCCCATAATGGGGGCTGTTGCGCCACTGAAGATTCAATTCAATAAACACTTTACTTTTAAATGTACAAACCGTAATAAAAAAATATTGATTGTTGTAATGAAACTGTTTTACTTAGCACAATTATGTTAAGTAACTTTTATAAACAAACTGAAAGGAAAAGTCAGTTAGTAGCTTAGAGGAATTCCGCCAAAAAAAAAAAAAAAAAAAAAAATAAGATAAATAAAAAAAAAAATACTATGTTATAGGACAAATTCACAAGAAAGTATTTCATAATTTTTATAAATAGAAGTTATTTTGCAATATGAATTGCTATTACAGATGTGATTTATCATCCTGATTTTCTTTCACAATCACAGCTGTTAACGTGATACGACGATACCATTTTTATCCATCTTTACCGTGTAGGAGTTAATTATCTTTGCAAGCAATTTTATTCCATGAAGAATATAGAAATAAAAATCCCACTATGTGCTGTAAAAAAAAATATATAATCTTTTAGCCTTGAATATAATTTTTCAAGGGCTGAAACAATATAAAAATTTCTGACTTAATCTAATTTTGTTTTTTAGAAATGAAAATATAGCATAATAATACATATAATTTTTTATGGAATTTAAAAAAAAAAAAAAAATTGTCTTACAATTTTTTTTTCCTGTTGTTATTTGTTATTGCCAGATTATATTGATCCTTAATACTCGTCCAAGGATAATTGAAAATGTATTTTTGGATTTTTATACTTATTACGACAAATACATTTTTGCATTTATTACTATAAGATCTAGATTTTTTGAATTAACTTTTTGTACTTTGGTTAGAGATTCAGGGAATGTTTGTAATTTTACAGAAGAAAGGATTCGGTATATTTTAACAAAACATATATACTTGAATCAATGGCAAAAAAAAAGCCTTTTTTTTTTTTTTTTTTTTTATTTGCGAATAAAGATAATAATTAATCACTTTAAACACTTCAGCAATTTTCTTCTTTTCTGTCTTTTGCAAGAATAACAATGTTAAAACTGAAAATTTAAATCCTTTATTTAATAACTTTTGGTTACATTTCTAATGCATTATGTTTCCAATAAAATTATTTATTGTGATTAATTGTATGACATAAAATAAAAAAAATCTGCTTTTCGTGCAGATGTCAACTTTTAACAAATAAAATAAATAATCTAAGATTAAGATGTTAATTATTTTTTGTATAAATTTAATCTATATTAGTTAACTAATTTTGAGTACAAATATCTTTCTGTTCAGCCATTTTTTTTTTTTTTTTAATCTTTAAATATATTTTTTAAAAATCTAAGTATAAATTAGCAAGATTTAACTTTTTGTATGGAGCGTATGCTTCCTATATCATTCCATTAAAATAAGTGGATAAAAATAATATTTTTAAAAGCCGTAGTGTTTATCACATATTTTATAAGCCTGAACTATAAAAAAGAAAAAGAAAAGAATGCAGTGCAATATTTCAATATGCCTGCATGGACAAATATGTTGGCATAACTTTATTTCATCACCCGTAAACAGCACCTGCACCTACTAACTTACGAACCGTCTCAAATTCCGAAATTCAACCAGCCGACAACCAGCAGTTCATTTCACTTCTCTATGTGTTTTCCAGCGTAACGATATTTCAAAAAATCGCCTGTAGTATGTAGTCTCTATAAAAAGAAAGCCAAACTACAAAATCGACATAGAGAAGAAAAAACATAAAAAAAAAAAAAGAAAATGGTGAGTTGGGGCCCGTCTAAATCAAGCCCCGTTTCCCCTCCCCGTGCTTTGTAGGGGCGTGGTAGGGGAGGGAACGCGCGCTGACAGACATAGCGCACGTTCCATGTCGTTGTGAGCTTGGACTTTTACGGCTGGAGGTACAGCCGGTCCCGGAGAACAAAATCCGGCCTCTTCTCTCTCTGAGTTCAGTTTCTATTTTCTGAATATTTCGACTGGCATCTTGGATTCGAAGGACTGTGTTGCTAATGCATAGGAAACTTCACTCCAAAAGTATATGAATTAAAAAAAAAGTAGAGAAAATTTAAATACTGTTTAAAATTAGAGCCATGCATTAATTTAACTAATAAATCAATTACTAATAAATAACTGGACTAATAAATTAATTGTACATAATATGAACGAATTTGAAATAAATCACATTTGTGATTCATTTCGAATCATTTTACTAAAAAAATAGCGAGACAATGATTCCTTTTCTAATAAAAGTGGAAGTTAATGTGTGGGTAAACCAATCGGGGAAGGGGGTGACTAGCACGCATGAGATCGAGGGCTCAGGTGTGAATTTGCTGGTGGCGTCCGTTGCAGTCATTGCTTTCAGAAATGATGAGAATCGGTAGCAATTGTGACAATGTATGCAAAGCACCTTGAATCGATAGGATGCTTGGTGGGAATTTTCCAGGTTTCCTTTTATACGACAAGCAAACGCAGAATCCTCCATGAAAAGCAGTTACTCCTGTACGTTGTTTCATTGACTGTCAGTGGGCTGTTCGGGGTACATATCAGTGGAACACGAGGTCCACCGATGTTGGACAAAATAAAAGCAAGAACCTCGTATTTCAACGTATGCTTTTGACAGACCATGAACAGAAAGAGCTTCCCTCTCATTATTCTGATGATTTCAGAGGACTTTCAAAGTTAATTGCCCTCGTAAGAATATATAATAATATAAGAATAAGTGTCGTATAAGAGAAATCCAGATAATTTTGCCAGGCTGTTTGGTTGGGGTTGTGAGACACTTAAATAAGCTGCCACATTCACCATTTTATTTTTGAAATCAATATCCGCAGTCACTGCTTTCAGAAATGATAAGAATCGATAGGAAGATAGAATCAAACCTTTGAGGAACGGTAGATACTGAGTCTTTTTGTGCGTTTTACCATTGAAAGAGGAGAAAATTTTGAAAACGCAAAAGAAAAATTTTTATGTGTATTCAAAAAAATACTATCAAAATACTGTTCAGTTTTTATCTAAATAATATACCAGAATATTAATTTAAAAATATATATTTTGATGTTGATTTATTATGTTAATCTAATTTTTATCTGATAAGAGTATAAGAAATCTAAAGATTTTAATACTCTTATTAAAATAACAAATCAAAATTTTAGAAATAGTTTTTATGTATAACTTAGAAAACCTTTTGCATTATGTGTTTGTTAAGATGAAAATCTTAAATTCTTGATAGCAATAGTAAATATATTACATTTCATTATTCGATTTTGTGTATTTGTTAAATATTTTTTTTTAATTATTATTAATATTCTAAAATTTGACAATTAGAGTAAAATTAGGGAAAAGAATTAAAAAGTTTATATTTATAATAAAAAATACCTGATAAATATTAAGAAACAGTTGAAGTATGGTCTTTCTCTCTCTCTCTTCCCTTTAATGTAAGTGATAATTAATGAAAGTAATTCTTCTTTTTTTCTTGTATATATATATATATATATATATATATATATATATATATATATATATATATATATTTTTATATATATATATATATATATATATATATATACATATACAATGGATTATATATATAAGAGAGAGAACGAAAGAGATAAAGTGCAACTTTTATAATATTTTACGTTTTGGGATGCGCAATTAAAAAAAGTCATGAGATCGCTGTAATTGGAGACCGCGAAGGAATCTCTTGGAAAAAAATGTGAACCATTTGCAATTGCTAGTCCATCCTATTTTATTTTACTTTTATTTAGTTATCTATTTTGCTTTGGTAAGAATTTTTTTTAAAGTTATATTTAAGATGTTCTATTATTTTAATTAATAGGCCTATATAACATAATGATTAATAAATTTAATATCTTTAATATTTTTAGTTTTATACTTAAATTTATATTAAGATGATAATTTGTTATTTTTACTATTTTTTTATATTTTTTATTTACTATTTGTTAGAAAAATAAAATTCCTAATCACTTTAGTTGTGTTGCTGTAGCCAAAGCAAAGTCTAACGTAAATGAACCAGTTTAGGCAAAGCAGATACATCCATTTCGTTGAAATTCGATTTTATATTTGATTACTAAGATTTTCCATTCGCTGAATAAATAATTGTTTGCCAAAAAATGCTTCATTAACAATATCATGTTAATTGTAAAGTTAATTTAAGTTTCAATTTTAAAAGGATCAGCAAGTCATCAAAAATTTTTAAAAGGCAGTCTCTCGCGAAATCCTAAAAAAAAAAAAAAATGATAACAACTTGTTCTAAATATAGCCTTCACAAATGTTTATTTAAATTGAAGATGCTACCTGGTAACAATGCTAATCCATTGAAGCAGAGTTCTCATTTTGAAGTCGCCAACAAGCTAAACTAGTTTGTGGGTAAAAAGTGAAGAGTAAGATTTGTGTAGTAATCCAAAATCATGGGGAAAAAATACAATTCATATTTTAATTTTTACAAATATGTGATATACTTTCTTAAACACACTATGCTATAATTAAGACAAGTGAAGAAATAAGATAAAATACTAGAATTGATTCACTACAAATAATTATATAAAGATTCAAAAAGATATTCTGATAAATTAAGCCAATTAATAATAAAAAATTATTTCCCGCACGATTTTCACGAAAGGCACTTTCAGTCAACTTTTGTAGGAACTTTTCCATATGATAAAAACACAACCATTCACAAACTGGCAACTTGGTGTTCCATTTATTTTATCTGTCTGTTCTACCATACGTGCCGATTTTCAAGTTTATGCAAATTAGAAACTTTAATAAACAACATTCAAATAGATATTCTGATAAATTAATTTTAATAATAAAAAATTATGCCCCAAACGATTTTTATGAAAGCAACTTTCAGCCAACTTTTTAGGAACTTTTCCATATGATAAAAAAGCACACCATTCACAAACTGGCAACTTGGGTGTTCCATTGTTTATCTGTCTGAACAAGTTTATGCAAATTAGAAACCAAATAGTGATAAAAAAAATTATGCCCCAAACGATTTTTATGAAAGCAACTTTCAGCCAACTTTTAGGAACTTTTCCATATGATAAAAGCACAACCATTCACAAACTTGGGTGTTCCATTGGATTTATCTGTCTGTTCTACCATACGTGCCGATTTTCAAGTTTATGCAAGTCAGAACTCTTCAAGTGGACTCTTGAGGTGCATAAATCTCCCACTTTTCAGTTTGGCAGTGCGAACAGTCACTCGAGTCCGCACCTCCTTTTTTTTTCTCAGAGTTGTTGCGTCACAGTAAAAATCATAGGTGAGAAGCTGTGTAGATTAAATTAGAGTTAGAACCGATTACATTTCGCAGCTGTTAATAGATTTGATGAGCAAGAAGAGTAATTATTTATATTAAGTTGTCAAAATAATTATTCCAATGTATCAAAACGGTTTGAGTGGCATAAATCAATTTAACAAGACGAGATGAATTAATAAAGTAGTAGAACTGCCGTTCAACCAGTTGATAAATGATGGAATAAAAAAGCAATGAAAAGGTTTCTTCTTCTGGGCTAGAGAACTAACTGTAGTGAATGAATAGATATTATTTTCTGAATTATTGTTTTATGTTTTAATTATCAGTTCTTTTTTTATGTTAGATGTGCTTTATAATGAGTATGGTTGAGTAAAATATTATGTATATGTATATAAATAATTAGTAAACATTACGTATATATAGTTACTGAGCAAAAATATTATGCATGCAAATATAAAATGTAAATATAAAATAAAAATATATAAATTGAATCATAATCTTGTTTATAATCAACATCAATTAATCAATTTACTATTTTGGATGAAAAAATTTTAACGGACAATCTATGAAGCTGATGTAACAAATCTAAAATAATTATCAATATTATCAAAAGTATATACTAGTATATGTTTGATTAATTTTCTTAAGCAAAAAAAAAAAATTTAAAAAATATTAACTTTATCTAAAAAATTTTATGAAATAATCTTTATATTAATATTTGTCAAACAATTTTTCCGTTTTAAACATTATTAAGTTGTGCCATATTAATATATTCAATTCATAATTATTTTTGTTGCTATTTAAAATACTAGTATTTCTGAGGTAAAAGTATTGGAAAAATAAAGCTAATATTTAAATGCCTTAATTTTCAGAAACATTTTACATATGCATTTAGGAATATGATTATAAATTGAATATTTACCAATATGAAATTCATAGATATATTTATTGAAATCGCAATGGGCTCCTTTTTAATGTATCGCAATATGCTCCCTTTCCAAAATGGAATGCTATTTTAGGATTTTTGTAAAAACAAAATAACTAAATGAACTGACGAATTTTAGAACGACATTTACCAAAAGCTATGCAATACATTCGAATTTTTAGCATTTGTAAAAAATAAATTAAGTAGAAATATTTGTTAGAATAAAAATTAACACAGCACTTTCATTAACGTTCCAAATTAACCATCATGTACTTGAGAGTTATTTTGCAAAATACATCTTTTACAGATAAATGCAAACGAACTGACGAATTTTAGAACGAGATTAACCAAACGATACGCATCACATTCGAATTTTTACCAATTATGTAGATTATGTAGAAATATTCGTTGGGATAGAAATTAACACAGCACCTTCATTAACGTTCCAAATTAAGGCCAGCATTAAGTACTTGAGAATTAATATGCAAAATACAACTTTTTACTGATAAATACAAACGAAAAAAATACGAACGACGAATAAATAAAACGAATAAATACGACGAATTTTAGAACGAATTTACCAAACGATGCGCAATTTCAAGAGTTTAAATATTTACAAATGTGAAGAAATATTTGCTGGGATAGAAATACATTCTGCGCCTGCATTAATACTGAAAATGGGATGAACTTTACTTGGGGGTCAATAAGCAAAATACATCTTTTACAAATAATTACAAACAAACTGACCAACTTTAGAACGAAATTTACCAAACGATATGCAACGCATTCAAATTTTAAACAATTACATAAATTATGTAGAAATATTCGTTGGAATATAAATTAACACAGCATCTTCATTAACTTCCAAATTAAAGCTAGCATTAATTCCAAAATAACCATCATGCACAGTTAACAGTTTAAGTTAACAGTTAATATGCACTATACAATGCATGTAACTGTTAACTTAAACTGTTAAATGTGTATGATGGTATGTTAATATGCAAAATACAACTTTTTTTACAGATAAATACAAACGAACTGACGAATTTTAGAACGATATTCACCAAACGATACGCAACTCAAGCGTTGAAATTTTTACAATTGTGAAGAAATATTTGTTGGGATAGAAATTTATTCTTCGCCTGCATTAATATTCGAAAAATGAGATGAAAATACTTTGAGGTTATTATACAAAATACATCTTTTTCCAAACGAACTGACGAATTTTAAAACAAGATCTGAAGAAATAAACGAAACCGGATCTTAACTAATCGAATGCCTGCACTCCTGAACACCGTTAGAACGTTGACTCTCTTTTTGAAGTGCCGGGGACACGGAATAAATTTCAGACATCTCACTTTCCTCGATGGTGAATAGTCGGGCGTGAAATTTAAAAATACAACCTCTCCGCGTGAAAAATGGCCGACAGCCCATAAGAAAATAAACTCCCCCTCAATAACAACAAAATCATAAACCTTGCAGTGACAAATTCCGTAGTCACGTAATCCTTCGTGTGATTCGGTCTTCAGAGCCAAGATGGCCTGCTGTCGACGCTCGCTAAACAAGTTCGCATCATCGCCGTATCGTCCCAGGGCCTATTCTGGGTGTTTAAGAAAGAGAATTAAGCTCGCTTCAAGATGTGTTTAATCTTACAGCCCGAAGAAAGTTGTTTAGAATTCACAAAAAGACTAATTATTTGTCACGGTTGTTGGTGATTTTGATTGACTCGAACAGCCGTTTGACTGACTTGATTTCTGCACTTCATGCATCTAGTCATATATACCTGTGGAAGTCAATGAACGGATATTATTATCGAAAAGAAAGAGTTAATATTAAATAATCTGATATTGATTGGAATAAATTATTTTCAGTAATATTATATCAATTATTCAACCCTTCAGTTTAAAAATTTAATTCGAAACTTCTACACTTTATGCATTACCCATATAGATAATTATAAAGTTGTCTCTTTGATAAGAAAGTGAACGAATTTTCTTTGAAATGTTATCCTTCAAAGAAAGGATTAATATTGTTTATTCTGATCTCCATTGCAATAAATTGTGTACAATTATGGTAACATTAATTCTACGATATTTTCAAACAATGCCTTATTTAAAAATTATTTTGACAGTTTGTGTGAAAGCCTTTATGCTTATAAAGTTCAGGCGTTGATAAGGAAATAAATGAATTTTCTTTGGAATATTATCCTCCAAGGAAAGGATTAATATTATTTAATCTGATCTCCATTGCAATAAATTGTTTACAATGATGGTAACATTAATTCTGTGATATTTTCAAATAATGCCTTAATTTTAAAAACTATTTCTACACTTTTGTGTGTTAGCCCTTTACTTATGAAGTTCTGGTATTGATAAGAAAAGGAACGAATTTTCTTTAAAATATTATCCTTCAAAGAAAGGATTAATATTATTTAATCTGATCTCCATTGCAATAAATTGTTTACAATGATGGTAATAACAATTCTACAAATATTCTAAAGGATGTGCCAATATAATCTAAACTTTTTTCCTCTATCAATCTTTATGTGTAATACATTGAAATTCTCCAAAATTATATGAATTCCTAAATATTTATTATAAAATTACTTTTAAATGATTCATTTGAATTTTTTGATTTCTCACTTTGCAACGAAAATGAAATCCTGAATTTAATTGATTTCAAATATATTTAAAATACTTAATATATATTAAATCGGATTATTGGATTATTGAAAATATTAGTCTATTGAAATCAATAATTTCATTTTCTTATTCTTTAGTCATACAAGTGTTGCATCTGTATTTTTATTAATACATATAGTATTAAAATTTTTTTATAATGCATTAGTATTGCAGCAGATAAGCCTTTGCTAACGAATCTATAAAGCTGGTTGACAAATTCACAACAGTATCAGTAGTTCTGCCCTAATCTAGGTGTCACAGCACTTGTAGAACGAATACTCCCAGAATGACATCTAGGGAGTTCTCATCTTTCTCTTTTCTCTGCGAGAAATCAATGGAGGATTTTTACTAGCTATGAATTTATAATGTATATCATCGGCAAGAATGGAAAAACTTTCGTTTCGCATCGCTTGTTGGGCTCTGAATTGAAGCCTAAATTTATAAAACCTAAATTTTTACGAATTTAACTTATTTAGAAGTGCGTTAATTGTCAAGCCATTGCAAGCCCACTACAATTAAAGATTGCTTATATAAATTTGAGATAACGTTCTCATTTGCGAATTTATATAATAAAAAAATAATTTAATTACATAAAAATTGGCACTAAATGTATGAATTTTATATGATTATGGATTCATAAATTTTTAAATAATCTGAAAGGAGTGCACGTTTTTGAATGGTATTTTTGTACCTTTTCACTTTATCACTTTTAATAATGATCCTAATATTGAACGGCTAAAATAATTTAATAAATGCATCATTTCGGTTGTAAACTAAAATATGAAGGGATTCAAAATTATAAAAATACTAGAAGACCCGGCCACGCGTTGCTGTGGCTTTCTTGTATTTCGTTCAATTATTAGATACTATAATTGGTATTGTTAAGGAAGTGATTGGTAAAGAATGATGAAAAAGATCAAATTAAGTTTCAACGAATAGAAAATGTTTAATTTTTATTAATTTAATGAATGAGGTAGATAATGTTGATTTTTAAGACTGTTTTATAATTATTTTACGTAATATAATTTTTAATAATCATTACTTTCATTTAACTAAGAAATGAACAATATTTCTTGTTAGTCTGTCTTTCGTCGAAATAAATAAATTCGATGGTTTTCGAACACGTGAGCATGCAACATACAGCTGCCCATGGGAGAAACACGGATTCTGAGGTTAGATTTTTTTTTGGTGGTCGTTTACTGAAAATGATAATTGAAAAAATACAATACAATTAAAAATAAAATCGGATATAATAAGAAAAGACTTTAAAAAATTCACAATAAAATACAAATGCAAACGATCGTTTAAGGTACACGAACACCTTTCGAAGGAATTTTTTGAAATTTTTTATCTTTGTACACATTTTTGGATTGAATGTGTATCTAAAAACTAATGATTTCACAGAAAAAAATTTCATGATTATTTTTTTTTTAAATTTTTATAAGCTAAAATAAGGGTAAAAATGGCCAAAAATTGATACTGTTACAAAACCTGAAATCAAATCAATATTTTTTAAATTTCTAAGTTTGTATTTGTTTGTACTAACATTTTACAGTGAATAGACCTCTGGTAAATTTATATCTTTATTATTTATTATTTTGTGCTAGTTTAAATGCTGTCGACACAAAATTCTTCAAAATTTGCATGTAATTCAAGTTTAACAATTGAAATAAAAAATATTTATGTAGCTATAATCATTTCAGAGGTCTATTCCTGTAAATATTTATGAAAAAACATAAATACAAAAAGTTTTGTAGCATTTGGATCAAAATTATTTGTGTTATGGTGTTTCACATGATGAAAACAAAAGCATAAAAATTCATTCTGAGAAAAGCTAAAAACAACTTTTAATTAAATATATTACTTTTAAAAATGTTGTAAATATATTAAAATGCCATTGAATTATCAAGTTCATAGTCTTATTTATTAAAAATATAGTTTTGTTTTTTTTCCTTAAAGCTGTAAATATTTTCTGAGCTTTTGTTTTGAAAAAGTTAAAATTTGCTCGACAAACTTTTTTTTACAACTTCCTGCTATTTGCAAAGGCTTTTAATATGAAATGACCTGAATTTAAAATATTTAGCCTTTTGCAAGTGTTTTGATTAAATATATTCAAAACCTTTGAATTTCACATAAAAATATCAACTTTAACTATTCTTTTTATACAATTTATTCTTTAAAATATGGATAAACATTGCAAAAAAAATGTGATATCGTTGCAAAATTTTATAATTCAAAAATAAATAAAACATGAATAGTTTTTTCCTTTGCAAGTATTTTTATGCTGAGAATATCCTTATGTAGGTAATATACTGTTTTCAAATTTATATCTCAATTATTTATACATTTTTGTATGCTTAAAGTTTGTCGACACAAACTTTTTTTTTACAAATTTACAAAAATTCTTAGTTTAAAAACTAAAATAAAAATAATTTATGAATTTAGGTTAATTTCCATGTTCTATTCCTTTCATACATTTAAAGAAAACTTTTACATGAAGTTTCAAAACATTTAGAACAGAAATATTTTTTATTGTGATGTTTTGAATGAATACAAAATGCATAAAAATTCAAATAAGAAATAATTAAAACCAACTTTTAAATATAAATAAAAACAAATGTACATACATAAAAATGTTATTGAGCTTTAAATTCTCTTTTATTAATATAAACACTTATTTATTTGTTTTGTTTTCTTTAAATAACTTCCCCAAAGTACCATTTATCAATTTTTCTTCGACAATATTTAAAAGCACTCAAATTCTTTGTTTTTCAAATAACAAAAGTTTTTAAAATAAAATGTCCTTGATTTTCAACTTGCAACTATTATAATACCTTTTATAAAATTTTAATGTTATCATTATATTAAATAATTGCAGAGTTTACTTCATTTTCACACTTTTCAAAAATCTTTTGAAAATTCATCATCTTTTTTTCTTTAAAATTATATTGTCTATATTATATTATCTTGTAGATCACATTTCATTTTAGAATTCTTAATCAAATACAACACATGTTGACAAACTTTTAAGCATAGAAAAGTTCAATGTTTTGATTCACAACTTTTCATTCAATATATTTTATTCCAATTTAAATTCAAACTTAGAAAATAAAAAAATTATTGATAATCAAATCAGGTAATACTAACATACATTTGATTTATTTCTCATAGAAATAATATAAATTTCATACAATATAATTTTCACAAAATTTAAAGTAGTACATAAAACAATAATATTCAGAAACATGAGAATTTTACGGTTATGCAGTACAGGCATCGAGACACGGCGCCATCCTTTTATTGTGGTATATCTTTCGTCTGTGGTGGAAACAAACTTTTTACTCCAACGATGAAATTAGTGTAAATAAGAATTCTGCAATTAATTATCGAAATAGCAATAAAATAGTCATTATATTGTTCGAAAAATGGAGCTACAATTCCTCTAATTGCACTATTGCAACCCTAAAATTGGCGGAAAATTCAGGGGTTGCAAGATTTGCCTTCCTCAATGGTAGATTTTAAACGATTGTTGCCACTACATTGGTTTGCCAAAAGAAATTTTAAAAATATTTAGGGGTGGGCGCCCTTATCACTTAGGGGTTTAAAAAATAGATTACGACCGATTCGCAGACCTACGAAATATGCACAAAAATTTTCATAAAGAATCGGTCGAGCCGTTTCGGAGGAGTTTGGCAACAAAATTTGACACGAGAATTTTATATATTAGATTTCTTTTACGCTATTAATAATACTTGGTTTATAACAGAAATTGAGCATGTTTTTTTTTTTTTTTTAACGAATATAATACGCTAATAGACTCTCATTAAATTATTCATCTCATGAATAATTTTAAAAAATATTCATGAAATGCATTTTTTAAAAGAAAATTGAGTAGTTTGAAATTCATTAAAGTAGTTTTTGATTCATTCATTAGTGAATACAAATGCTTAAGAAAAGTTTTCAAAATGGCTACGACTGTTAAAATCCAATTAGTTTTATTTCTCTTTGAAGCGTATGCAATTAGTTAAATTTATAAATAAATAAACACTTATCCTAAAACGATTATTAATTTTTCAATAAATTAAAGTACATTTGATTAAAGCTCTGTGCTTTTGTAAAAGAGTTTGATAGCATTGAATAAATTTACTTCATATTATAATCTAAAACTGTCTTATTACTTGCTGCATTACTTTCATGATGTATATGATTTATAGATAATAATAATTAACTCAACTTCTTTTTAAATTGATTTAAAAATTTTATTATTAAACGTTAAAAATCATTAATTTATGCACCAATTCTATGTTTTGTCGTTCCCATTCTATCATAAATGGTAACTAAAACGAAAAGAACGAAAAAATAACTTTAAAAAACTTGATAATTCTTCAAATATAGGCTATAATCTGCTTTCAAACGCGAGTGATAAATGCATTATCATTTCTATGATCTTCAATTTATATTCGGAAATGATAAAGAGATTCTTCACTTTTGCTTAACAAGCAAACAAACAGCTTAAAAAGGAATATAAAACTGAAAGAAAAAAAAAAAAAAAGAAAAAGAAAGCAAGCAATCTCAAAAAAGAATGCAAGGAATTGAAAATGATGAGCTCCTAACGAGAGAAGGGGAATGTGCAAGTTACTTGCAATTCACTAGGATGTACTTTAAAAAGAAAAAATAATAATAATAAAAAAAAGCCAAAAGCTCTTTAGATGCGAGCGCTGACGTAAACAAAGTGTGTGTTTAAGGACGTCGACTCGTTTAAAAAAAAAAAAAAAAAAAAGAAAAATTCACGAACGAAAATAAAATTGAGAAAATAACCCCTCTCGCACAAATCATGGGGAATACGTTTTTGCTAATTGATGTTCTGTACCAATCTACATCTGTCTTCTTCAACAACAAACGCTGTGATATATATTACCGCTACTCCAAGCAGGAGAAGAAGAAGAAGAAAAAAAAAAGAATGCGAAAAAGCGAAAAGAAACTGAAGTGAAGAGAAGAAAATAATAATAATAAAAATAAAGAAAAAAAAAAAGAACGCACACTTTTCTTTGCACTTCCGCCATTCTTAGCTCTCAAACTTTTACGAGACTTTTATTTTAGCGGGGGAAAAAAATTCTTCGGTGTTTTTTAAAACTTGGGTTTTCTTGGCGCAGCTTAATAAATATAGAAAGATGTTTTTTTATTCTTTACTTGTTTTAAGATCGACAAACAAAAGAGCTAGAAGCCGTTACAGTTTCAGTTAAGAAAATGATGAGGCCGTCGTTGAAAAGGGCTAAGATTTGTTCGCAAACGTTAAAAGGTTTTCCCCCCTTCTTTTTACAGTTTTAATGCTGGCCCGTTCAGGGCTGTTGAAAAATTAAGTGTTGAAGGATAGGTGAATCGCTTTGATTTGAAGACTTCAAGTAAAAGGAAGCAGCCAGCCGGTTAAAGAAAATATGAAGATATGAATCAAATTCAGCTGATTCACCCACATTTTTTTACTCTTTCTCTATCCGCTTTTCAGTGTTAAAAATAGAAAGTCTTGATTAAATCAAAATTGATAATTGAATCAAGTTTGATTTAATCAAGACTTTTGTTGTTGGTAATCAAGACTTTTTGTGGCTAACAAGACTTTTTGTGGTTTTAATAATTGTTCCAAAAATGATTTTTAATTAAGGAAAAATGTACTTGCTTTGTGGCAGCACAAAATTGCTGATGTATTTATAGCTATTAGATCTTTATGTTAGAGTAATGTTCCTTTAAAAAAATTGGTTTTTATTATTTGAAGAAAACAGAAATTTAATATTTAAGATAAACAAGGCAGCGGATTTTAAATAATGTGGGAAAAAATGTATTAATTTTTATTTATAATATGTTATAAAAATATATAAATATGCATAACGTATCTTTATTTGATTTTAAAAATTAAAAAAGTTATTTATTAAAAAATTTTTATAAAATTTCATTTTATAAATATTTTAAAATTTTATTTTATAAAAAAATATTTATTAAAATTTTTTTAAAATTAATTTATCTCGTGATTCAAAAAAAAAAATGAAAATGAAATAATAATCTTAAAAAAAAAAAAAAAAAAAAAAAAAAAAAAAAAAAAAAAAAAAAAACCTCGGTTTAAATTTAATGGTAAACATGTTAGTTTTATCTAAAGAATTTTATGTTTTTAAATTAAAAAGTATATTTAATTATTGTCCTAGATAATAATTTTCATGCTAAATGCATAATTGATTTAAATATTTCTTACACTAAATTTGCCCAAATATACATATTTCTTGTCTTTTTTACCTGTAAAAACATTCTAACGAAAGCATTATTTGTGTTCGTGTATGGTAGTGGTTTCAACAAATAACTATATTGTACGCTAGGGGCAAAAAAGTATTTGTTATTATTAAACAATATAATGAAAAAAAATACATTTTAAAAACATTAAATAAAGAACTTGATGCGGGATATTACATTGACTTAATAAATGCTTTAGTATTTGGTTTAATTTTTGTAATTACTGTGCTTAAAAGTGATTAGTAAAAGGACTCCCTTTTATTTATTTATTTTACGAAATATTTATACTTGAAAATCTTTGTTTACAAACACATGTTGTTTCAAATAAGTTTTCATATTTTAATAGATTATCTGACGGCAATCATAACTGCCTTTGAGAAGTTTTAAACTGGAACATGTTTTTAACGATCCATAAGATACGTAATGTACTTTTGAAACAAACATTTCAAATAGCCAATATGCTAAAAGCAAATAAAGTTGAAATTTTGTGTAGGACAAAAAAATTGATATCTTAATGTGTAATTGATATTAAATATTTGTCTAACATTTAAATAATTTTTTTAACCAGCTAGAGCGGGTCATTGCAGAATTTTTCAATAAAATTTCAATGCCTTAAAAAAAATTACCAATCATTTTTTAAATAAATTTTCAGATGTTGAGGTGAGCCATTAAAAAAGGTGGGCCATTAGGGAAAAAAGTAACATTAAAGAAAAATTTTCATAAAAATTGATGAATTCAATTATATGTATAAAAATAAAATCTAAATCTATCTAAAAAGAAAATTATCAATAAAATATATGGGTATCGTTTTGGGCAGAGTGGGTCAGCGATGTCTTGGACTACATTCAACAATTCTTTTGGTTTATTCCTTTATTTTTAAATTTCTTTTAGGTAATTTTTTCATAAAATCGTTTGTAATTCTATAGTTTATTATTTTTCAATTCCTTCTATTAGCTCACACTCTCCCTATATATATCTTGTTCAAATTTTCCATCGTTCATAAAATACTTTTTATTCATCCACTCAAGTTCAAATACATTTTTTTGAGTTTGTAGTGGATGACACTGATGTTAATACAGTTTTTTCAAATATTAATTCAGTAATTAAATTTAATTAATTCATTTTTGTTTTTTTAGATTTAAATTGCATATATCTACCAATAGATGGCGCCAGATAAACTTAAAAAAAATGAATGAAAATTATTTATAAAGGACTTTCTTCAATATAGTGAAAAAAAATAGGAATTGACTTAAAAAATTTTTTTCATATTACTTGTTTTTAAATTTTTTTTTCACGTATTTTTTATAAGATTGTTTCGTGTTCTATAGTTTTCTTTTGTATTTGATTTGTTTTTCTTTTTTTTTTTTTCGGTTTTTAAATGATAAAGGATGAACATAATTTATTACCTGAATGTAATTTATTGATACTTTTTCTTTTTTCTTTTGTTTAAGATTGCTGTTATGCGTTTTGTTCTTACATTAAATTCTAAATTTATGGGTAACATGTATATCAGCCAAGCCGATTAAATTTTTATTTTATTTTGAATCTACAAAAATTTGTTTACTTCTCATTTTTTTTATGTAAATATTATAAATGATGTGACTGAATTTTCTTCATTTTTTTATCATAAAAACTGGAATGAATTAAATTATTATCAGAATAAAAAAATAGTTCAATAATTAGATCAAAATTAAAGAGTAATATTTACTTTGAAACAAATTTGCATGATAGAATGCTTAAGCATCTTTATAAAATAAATATATCAGTAAATAAATATTCAATATATACATAGCGCATAAAAATCATGCATACATGTTATTTATTTGGCACAGCTGTGACCTGCTTATTCTATGTCATTAAATGTGCTGTGCATTCTTTGTTAATTGCGCTATAACTTTTAAATCTTTTGAATTAGCACTATTTTCTTAAAAACACTTCCATATATTAAACAAAGCAATAAACCATGACGTTGTTTCATGTTTATCCTAACTAAGTCAAGGCCAAGTGTACGGTTTGACCTCAATGACCACAAACACAGTTGTTAATTTCACTAACTCTTAAAAAAAAAAAAAAAAGAAGAAGAAAACTCATCAATAAGAATATGCTGAGACGACCAACAAGTATGGTAATTAAATGAAAATATTTATGTTCTACTTGGATTAGAATTCCATCATTTCGTATAATAAATAAGCGAGGCAAATACAAAACTTCATTGATGAGGAGTACATACGTCTCTTCAAATTTTCTTTCGTTGGAGCACCACTCCCATATTCCACGCCATAGCTCAAGCTCTAAAACTGCTATTTACGACGCTATGCATAAAAAAACGATATATATCATACAGAAAAGTGTATAATTTTTTTTTTTTTTTTTTTTCTTTTTAAAAGAAACCCAAGAAATAAAGGATGTTTGCAATAGTCGAAGCAGTTGTCGCAGTCGACAAACGATCTTGTATCGTCTCGTAAAAGCGCCCCTCTGGGGCCGAATTTACGACTTCGCGTTCTGTAGAACGTAGCAGTCAAAACAGAAGGTCATGAAAATTGGATGAATGTGGAAAAGAAACAAAAAAGAAAGATGGAAAGAGGACTCGAGTCGTGAGGTTTAGGGTTATCGCTGCTTCGAGACAATTAATGTGAGAGAATCCAAGGAAAAATCACCATATATCATGGAATCTCCATCACCGAGGCACCAGGCGCTGGGTGGTGTCAGTTTACATAGAGGAGCTCTATCGCTAACACAGAGGAGATTTCCCGTTTTGCGATGATTTTTAAGTGAATTTTGGCACCTCTGCAGCTGCTTGATTGTTGGTTTCGAAACCAGAGTTGCCACGGAAATTTTTTAAATATTTTTCTGTTTAAAGAAGAAAATTCTTTTATATATATATATTTTTTAAAAAATGCAAATTTGTAACTAACTAGACAGCAAAAAAACATTTTTTTTTCAAATGTTTAATTCAAAACATATCTGTAATTACTTGAGTTCAAAGCCGTAATGGCGAATATAAAAGTTTAAAATATTCCCTTAAAATTTCTCACTTACGGAATAAAAATCTTTTATGAAAAAGAAAATTATATCTTGATTAAAAAAAAATATATGACAAAAACCTACATATGTAAATTTTTATATATGCTTTATCAGTTGTTAATTTATTATAATTAAGTTTTTTATTAATTAATAATAAATTCCATTTTTTATATCTGAAATGATGGTTTAATTATGGAAGTAGTAATTAAGATTCCATTTATTTATAAATTCTTTTTAACTTTTGCACCTATAATGATAAAAGACATACGCTGTTTTCCGACATTGTTGCAATTCGAGATTTTGATAAATTAATTTAATGGCGAATTAAAATTTTTAAATTTTATTTTTTTATTGATGAAACACAATACCGAATTAAAAATTTCTCATCTCTTGATCTTTTTCAACTTCAAAATCAAATAAAATTCTGAGAACTGTCTTGATTTCTAATATATAATGTAAAGTATATAAATAAAATACATTTCTACGAAAATAATTTAAAAGGAAAAGGATATAAAATCATGTTTATTGTCATAGTTTGCTGCTTATTGCCATAGTTCACTCGATTAGCGGCACGTTTCCTTTTAAATCAATTAAAAATTGTGAATAAAATCAGCATCTTCAATTTTTATTTGACAAAATCAGTTTTGATTTCCATGTTAATGATCAATCCATATAACTATTATATTTTTTATAATTCTCCCTATGTATTTATAATTTATAATTAAAATTTATCCCTTTTTAATAATTTATAATTTATCCATTTTTTTAAAATTTATAATTTATTCCATTTTTATAATTTAATTAAGCAAAAGATAAATAAATATTATTAAATGTTTTAGTTCAAGATTTCATTAACAATTGAAATAAAACTGCTTAAACTTTTGAAATAAAATTTCTTCACTACGCAATTGCTGAAATTTAAAGCAAAAACTGTACGCAAACAGTTTTGAATAGTTCTTCTTACATTATCATGCTAAATATAAATAAATAAACTGGTTTCCTACCGGTTGTAATTGTATATATTAAGAATTAAGACTTTAGACCTTAGGAGTTTTTGAAGCCATTCAAATTATCTCGTTTGAACATCTTAAAGATTGAGATGCGTATTAACATAGATCGAATGTATATGTCTTATTTAAAAAAAAAAAAAAAAAAAAAAAAAAAAAAACTACATTATGCTTTACTGTGATATCTCTTAACCAGAAAAAAAAAAAAAAAAGAGCAATTCTGTACAAAGTGCTTAATACTATTCGCTTGAATTCAATAGACGTAAAATTACATAGCACATCTTTCTTTAATTTTCTCTCTCTTCTAAAACTCACAAAGCCTTGAAGAAGTCAAACTTTTATTTCTTAATATTATTAGAAAAGTCATATCAAGAAATAAATTTTATTTCTTCAAGGCTTTGTAGTTTTTAGGAGAGAGAAAAAAATTGAAGAAAGATGTGCTTTGTATTTTATGTCTATTTTTTATAGACATAAAAACGACAGCTTTAATTTCATGACTCTAGAATCCTTTTAAGTAGAGTTTCATTCTTGATTTCGAAGTCTTTTTTTTTTTTTTTTTAAATATTTAAAAACAACATTTTTCTTGAAATTTATTTTATGACATGTCTTTTATATAACAATGCAAAATATTCAAAAATAAAATAATAGAAAAGTAATTAAGTTGAATACTAATCGAGCACTTTTTAAAAATGTGATTGGATTTGAAAATTGTGCTAATTTATTTGATTTAAGCAGAGAAAGTTATAATTTCTGTGAAGAAATTCAAAGACAAATTTTCTTTTTAAATTTTAGCTTTTCAAAATTTTTTTTTTCACCCAATATATTGAATTTTGAAATTAATATAAAACAATCCCGATTCTATGGAACATTTAAATTGATTAATACCTTTTTTAAAAGATTTCAACATATCTTGTTTAATTAATGAATTAATATAATTTTTACTTTCTGATAAGATCCTATGTTTGATATTATTTGCTGATTTTATAATTACGGCTCAAATTTTCCATTTTGAAAATTAAAATTTTTGTGCAATAAAATCAATTTTAAATATTTCTATCTAATAATTATAAATTCAATTCTTTTGTGATTGAAATTATTTAAAATTATCCAAATGATACAGTAGATTAAAAATTTCAAAGTTATTTTAATCCAAACTAATTAAATTAAAATTGAGACCATAAGTTACATAGATTAGAGAAATATTCAGATTAGTTTTTAAAAATTTAATATATTTTAATCTTAATTCATTCTATGAATTTAATTTTTCATTGGGATAATTAATGTAATAATTATTTATTTGTATTTAGAATTTTTTTTTTTTTATAATAATGTATTAGATTATTAACTAACTCGGTCTGTTGGCCGAGTGGCTAGCGCCCCTAGAGGTCGGTACCACAGGTTTCGGGTTTGAGTCCCGGCGTTACCATGGATGTTTGTAGTGGTTCAAAATCAATTTAAACTGTAGGTACCGGTCTGTTTAGACTAACGTGTGCACAAGATGGCAGTAGAGAGACAAATCAAACCGCAAATTAAAATACGAATAATTCTTTCGAATTATGGTTTTAAAAGCATTTTACTCAGAAATTCTATTTTTCAACGAACCTTTCAATTCAGCAGGAAAATATATTTCAGACATTTATAAAATTATACATAAATAAGTTTTTACAAACAGAGCTTAATTATGTATTATCTACTCAAAAATTATCATTGCAATTCCAGCTGAATTACATATTGTCCTAGTAAAATTTACACTAAATAATTTCTGTTACAAACCGGTACTGACAAACTAAAAATAAATCTCTGTAATGAATTGAATTCCTTTAATTGAAACAAATTTATTAAACCAAAAAGGATATCAAAATTCGTAACTGATGTTTTAAATGTAAAATACAATTACTGTTAAAAATGATGAAAAAAAAAAAAAAAAAAAAAAAAACGCGTAAAAATTAAATGTATTTTACAAGAATATGAATTTAATATAAATTTAGTCGTATAGAAAAAAGAATGTGGATTTTTTTATGGGGGTGTTTCTTATCTCTTGGAGTAATTTTAAATACAATTAATTTATTTTTATTATTTTAATAAAATAATTTACTTTAAATAATTTATTAGATAAAATTAAAAAGCATCGCTAATTATTTAGTTGATTAAAAATAGTGCGATTTGTAAAACGTTAACTAAAAGTTAAATTAAAAATTTTTTTTCTTGTTATATATATATACGAGGTAACTTGATATATAAATCGAGGTATATAAACTATGTACTTTGGTAACCTATAAACCTATATAAACCTAGGTATATATAACGAGGTATATAAACCTATACTACGTTATATGAGTAAAGCAATCAGCCAGTATGAAAATGAAAAATAAGTTGCTATCCGATATCACATTAGCAATACTTTATAAATTGAAAATTGCAGTATTCAACAAAGAACAGTTCAAAAATAAGATTAAAATATCAATAAAAGAAACGTTTCAGTTTTTTTTTTATTAGTTTGTTTTTTAAAGAAAATATTATTATAATGAGAAATCAGATTCTCAGATCTGTTAGCAATAATTCAAGTTAGGGACTATCTTTAGATAAGAACAAACGCAACGTATGTGACTTAATGAACAAAGGAAAATATTTTGTCCTTGTTTATTTTAAATATAAAGGCTGAAGAAAAACGAAGACGTGGTTTCGCGTACATGCCACTATATTATTCTTTTTTTTCTCTTTAAAAATTTCTTCGATTCACTGTTAATCTTAAAATTAAATGGAAATATAGTTTTTAAAAAAAAAGTCTTGACGTTTTAGTTTTTCCGCATCAAGTGTAACATTTTACTTAATAATTGAAAACCGATTCAGCTACTGTATGGAAATAATGAAATAAAATAAAAGTGCATTTTGGTCAAAACAAAAGGAAGTATCTGTAGAAAAATAAGCAAAACATTTTTTCATCAAGGTAAATATAAAGGTTTTATAAAAAAAAAAAGGATGCATGAATGTATGCATGTTCCATAATAACTTTTAAAATTATAACATGTAGAAGATAAATTTTTTCCCCTCTGGATTTATTATTAATTTAAAGTGCACAAAATTATTGTCTTTATTTAATTAAACAAAGCCTTATCTTTGTTAAATATTTTGAACTTGGCCGCAACTGGTGGGCTGTGTATGCTTAACGCCGACGATGCTCACAAATGATATTAAAACGTCACAAAACCCATATGGGATTTTTAAATTATTATATCTGGTTTTCTATTTTCTCGAATGGTTAAGTGCTGAGTTTAATGCTATAATAACAGCATGTTTTGATTAAAAATTTTCTTTGGGTATTGTTGCAATTTTGACTGTTTTTTTTTTAAAAAAAGTAAGTTACCCGATGTAAAAAAATATATAATTGCACTAAAACCGGGCAATGTCGAGCCATATCTGCGAATAACATTATAAACTACAGATATGAATTTTTTTAGTTTCTTTGGATTGTATGCGAAGAAGAAAAAAATTAAAATTCACATAAATTAATTTATCGATATTTATTGAGCAAAAAGTTAGGGATTTACATTATACGGCCATTGAAAATGAGGGGGAAATGTTTCAGTTCTATGGGGGAAATGTTCAGATTTATTTTCCTGCAGGTAGTTTTTTTTTAAAAATTTTATACATATATTGAGATTACTAAAAATTTTAATTATTGAAGTAAGAAATGTCAACATTAAATAGCAGAACTAAAAATAAGAAATGTAGATATTATTAACGTTAGTAAAATAAAAAGTTTCAACGATTTTTATATATTTTTGAATAAGAATTTCAAAAAATAAAAAATAAAAATTAAAAGCTAAAATCCGTTCTCGAATTTATCTTGAACAAACGTGCTCTTTTCACTGGATTGAAAATTACAAATGATAGTTCGTAGTTAAATACACTTTCATCTATTCCACAAATCATAAAATCATTAAAAAATATAACAATAGTGCTTAGACTTGTAGTTTACGTTTTTAAATCATAGTCGCTCTGTTACAAGAACATTAACTAGATTCAATAGACATAGAAATACTCGAATAACCATCAAAAACTATAACATAGTTATAGTTTTCTCTTAATTAAATCTATCAATTCTATTTCGATTTCTGTTCTATTAATTAATCTACAGAACTCACTAGTTTAATCGACTTCTAATTTGAATTTAATAACAAATCTCATATTCTTTCTGTGTCGACGCCATTATTCGGAATTTCAACAAAATGCATGATTTATGCATGGTTTATATATTGCAAATTTGTAATGTACCTGCAATTTTATATTAGATAAGCTTCCATAAGCTCCGATCCGACTAGATGTCTATATCTATCTCGATCTCTGCTCTAAGATATTATGAATTAATGAATAAAAACTTATACATTCATCGGTATTCATTAATTCATAATATTTTAGAACCACATACAATCAGCGGAACTCGAGTTGGCCTGCCCTCCGATAAGATATTAACACCTTATTACTAATTTTTATAAATATGAAATATTAGGGTTTGTTGTATATCTTTAATTATTGCCTTATTCAGAAATCTTGTATAACATTTATTTTTATATTTTCCTTTCTTTGTAACAGTCGAAATAAATTCATTCTCTTAAGGATGGTACCATTTCAGGATTCATTACTCCTTCAATAACTGTTAATGTAAGGGTTGGCTTAATTCATTGGAGAATTTGGTGACCGCACCCCAATTATCATTACTTATCACATTTTTTTCTCTCTCTCTCTCTGTCCTGTGAAGTGTTTTTGTAAGTGTGATTGCAAAGCAAACACTTACTGAGCTTCCCCACATGGAAGTCGTGTATGGAGAAATATCACGTAACAAGTGACAGTTTTGGAAAATTTAATAATCATTAGTATATTTTTCAGAGACAGAGCACTTTGTTCTGTTTAGATGAGACACATCTCTTAAAAGAAATCATAAATAGTTACTTTTATCGTTTTTGTCCGTCTCGAGTAGCTAAAAGTACAGTAAAAAAGAAAATAACAATTGACTTTGTTATGAGTATTTTGCATACAGGAAATAAATATTGCTGTTATCATGTGTGAACGTGACATTGTCTTGAATTAAGTTGCGTGACATCATTACAAAAATGAAAAATATTTTATATAAATATAATATTCATCTATCGATAAATTTTTTTTTTTATCTATATCGATAAATTAATCCTATAAACACACTGGAATAATATTGACTTAATTTCATATTAAGTCAGTGTATTTAGACATTTATGAAAGTGCGGGAGTGTCAAATGAAGTTTTATAAGCTTAAAACAATTATGTGAAATACATGTTGGTAAAACATTATGTTAATGTCGTTTCAAGTGAACGTTTTCAATTGTTTTGTGGTTGAATAAACTAATATTGAAATTTTCTCTTTTCAATATTTAAATCGTACTTATTTTAATTTCCAAAACTTCATTTACATAATCTTTATATATATTTCTGAATGTTTGTTTGTGTGTATTCGATTGTGCGGTGCGTCAATTTATTTCGAAATTTCAACAAAATTGGCAGGAATACTTCTAATACAGAGCCTATAACGACTGAAAAAAAATAACAATGAATTTTAGAATTGGGTCATTATTCGTTAAAGATATACCCAATTATGTTTTACGCCAATTTGGCGACTTTTCGTGGTTGGCGAATGTTTTATGGTTGACGATATATTTTTGCACTGTTTACTATTCACAGACAGGCTGGCTTAAAATAAATAAAACATATTAAACCACAGAATTGCAACAGCCTAAAATTTTGCTAATAAATCAGAAATTTTTTTATCATTTTACCAATAAAAATTTCCAGGTTTCATCTTATACTTCATTCCTAAAACGATAGATGGCGTTGCGCGGTGGCGGGAATTCCTAGAGTTCTCACAGAGTCTCTTCATTTAACACACAGACACAGCGATAGGAAGATCTTATCGATTTAGTATTTATTTACAGTATCTATTATTGTACAAAGTCGGTTACAAACTGGTTTTTAGCCGATTGCAGCTGTTATCTATATACACATAAAGATGTATATTTGTATATTCCAGTATAACTTTAAAAGAATGTTTAAAATTCCATTTTTTTTTTCACCGAATTTATTATTTTGTTTCAAAAATTCATAGCTAAAAAATACGACATTTTTTTTAATGGAATTTAATTTTTTTTATTACTATTAGATTTAAACTCCGCCAGATGGCATTGACTTACACAACTAGCTAAACTAAAAAAATAATAATGTAGAAAAAGTACAGTACTAGATATCAGTTTATTTTATAGACTAACACTAATATATTCTTAAAAAATAAATGCTAACATCATTGGATAAGAATTACTGTTTTACTTAGCCAATTTATGTTACTTAATGTGAGTTAAATCAATTAATTAATTAATTGTAGTTAATATTAAAAATCTCTAAGTCTGGAAAAAATATTTTTTTCTTACTAAAAATATATCAAAACTGAAAATGTTTTATTTTCTGTTATCAAGGAAAGTAAGTGAAAAGTTAAAGTGAAACTAATCGTTTTTTTGATATAGAAATTTGCAATTTGACTATAACTGTGAGCTTTAAAAGATATGGAAGATTAGTTCAATAGTGATTTTTTATTGTTAAGATTAAAAATAAAAATAACCACAATCAGTGTTACATCAAATAGCGACAATTAGAATTATGAAATAATTCGTTTCAAATTTGTTATCTATTTACGTTTTACATGCAAGTTGAAGCTTGATAATAACTTCTGATATGAGTGAGATTAGCTTTTATGACTAGTGAAGTAAAATTCCCGTTTATTAACATTCATTCAATTTGATAAAAATTTTATCATTATCAGTCAATTGTTTAAGAAAAAAAATTTATATTAATTCTATGCATATGACAGCAGGTTTCGAAACTGTAATTGGTAATTAATATATATATATAATTTTTAATGTTGAGAGATTATGATGTGAATAGTTCTCCGGCAAATTGTAATTATTTTTTTTGTCTTGGAATTATTTTAATTAAAAAAAAGAAAAACTAAATATACACATATATGTAATTGTCCCTGAAGATTGAAGATCTTTTAGCTTCGTTTGCTATATATTGAAACGTAATATACTGATTTTTGGCAAATTATTTAAACAATTTTTACCCTCACCCCACAATTGTAATTATCAAACAAATAAGATTAATTGAAAAATTATAATTTAAACATTTATTATTATTTTGCTTTCCTCAATTTTTCCCCTTTTAATCATAACGTAACGCAGGATATATGATGCAATCGTATCAATACAATTTGCGAAATATCACAAATTTAGCAGATGGATCGGGATTAATTTAATTTTTTATACTGAAAATCATTGAATATTAACAAATTGACAGAACCTAGTTTACAGCATTTTAAATTGCAGTATGTTAAACAAAGCAGTGAAATAAAATATACGATTTGGCAGTAATAATTAAATTTCACTGAGCATGGGCTCGTTTTATTTTCTTCTTTTTTATTAATTTAACTTTTGGTTTTTATAAATTATGTTTCATTTATTAGAAATTATTGATATGGAGGTACGGGGTAACCCCTGGTACTCCAACTAAACATCTACCGTTATGTTACGTAATAGCTATTCATTTCAAGAAAAATTCTGTCATTATTATATGAGTCTTCTAAATGTGGAAATCATTCGAATTTGGAAAATTTGCATGAATGATGAGGCGTGAATGATGTTATTAGGCGTAGACATCTCCTTTTCATATTTGTAATAACACAATATCAATAAATACAATATTATAATTTTTTTTTTTTTTTTTTTTTGGCTTTTTTTTCTAATTGATTAAAAACTACTTTGATAATGATGGAAAAGGTAGAGGGCTTGTATGACATCTGAATGTTTAAAGGGGTGTAAAAGTTGAATATCATTTACTCAATATGAGAATGAATGAACTTTTGCTCATTTATTCAATGAAAAACATCGCATCGTAGCCTGATTAGAGCACATGTTGTTGTTGTCGTGTCTATTGAAGAATACAAGATAATCAAATATCGTGGTACTCTCGAATAATAAGGGCTATGTTGATTGCCAGCTCGGAGTAATAATCCTTTTAAGAAAGATGTTCCAGATAATGCATGGCGGCTGCAACAGCTGGACAATTAAAGACATGATGAGGAGCAAGCTCGACATAGGGCAGTTGACACAATTTTGGTATTTTTTTTTAACGCCATCAGCAGAAATGTTCATAATTTTGTGGTGCTTCATCCTAAATCTTGCGGGAGTAGTAGCTGTTCTTCTGTCGACATTTAGTTCTATAATTTTTTATTTAGTTTCAGTCCTAGAAAGAATTATAAGCTTAGCATCTGCAAGGAAAGTAGGAATGGCAATTTGATCCAGACTTCTGGCATTCTTCGCTAAAGACTCTGCAATTTCATTAAATTCCAAATTCACATGAGCAGGGATCCATTATCTGGACAGAGTTACATCAAGTATGGTTGCTTAGAGATTGCTTATATTCTGTGTCTACAGTTGCCTATTTTCTGCTTGCAGTAATAATGAATTATTGACTATTGATATAAAGAATGTGAATAATGAAAACTAATTGCCAGAATGTTGTTCCACTGGAAATTTCATGTTTCATCGTTTCCTAGCAAACTTGTAGCAACTGATGGTTTTTCCCACTTTCTGCACAAAATGCTCAAGGAGACATTGAAAGGGTCAAGTGGTTAAGAAGGACCACACGCGGTTGACGACGAACTCTGACGGGATAAGACCCAGCAAGGGGAGAACTGTCATATCCCCCTCTCTTCTAAGGGGTTGGGGGAATGTTGGTAATAAATTTCGTGCCTCTGTTTTCGTACCCTATTATCTTATCTTCATTTCAGAACTAAATTTACACTGCGAGATACCAGAGGCATGTCGTATGAAGGCTTAAAAAAGGAGACGACATTCTTGTTAAACAAATGAATTGAAGTACTATTTATTTTATTTTTAAGAGTCTCCAGTCTTTTTTGTTTAAAGATGTGAATAAAATTTCGCTTGTTAATAAAGTATATGTATCACCATGTGCATATGGCAATGCATATGTATTATACGTGTGTTGGTACAAACAGAGTCTGCTAGCAATACAAAAGTCTAGTAAAATACCATTACAAAGAACTATTGATATCTCCAGTGCATACACACTTGGAAACCAATAGTGTAATACATCCATATAAAGATACTTGTTATTATAATAACAGTGATCTAAACTCAGAGTATCAAAAACACTTCCAATCAATCCAATCAGTAGTGTAAGGATAATGGAATGTACCCTAAAATCGAGTTTCGAGTTCATCATATTTCGTCTAATTTTAATAATCAAATGATTCATAAATAAATAAATCTTCTTGACTTTGAGATGTGGAATTTCAATATGTAAGTGTTTATAGAAGTCACACCATATTAAGCACTCTTTATATATATATAATTTTTTTTTAATCAAAATAAAGAAAATGTATACACTTCTAATTAATTTCAAACAATTAGCATGCATAATTTTCTGTGCATTTAAAGTAGTAGAAATCGAACTAAATTTGGCAGAAATGCTACTCATGATTTGCCCCAATTTCTCGACATAAAAGTATTTACATTTTTTTTTTTATCATTATTTGTTAAATATATAGCACGTTAGCAAATAAGCAATAGCACGTAAGCTATGATAAATTAAACTAGTTAAGTATTTATTATAAATTAAATATTTATTAAGTTTAGCAACAGTATTCATTATGAACAAATTAAGCATGTTAAGTATTTATTGTAGAAACTGTCTGAAAAAAAAAATTTATTTTGTGTCTAATTATTTTCAAGCTTTTTCCCAGCATTTTTTATAGACTTAATTAGACATTTTTTATAGACTCTTAATTTGAAATAAAACAACACGTTTTTTTTTTCTTTATACCTTCAAGTGTTTACTTATTAGTAAAATGTATTTTTCCAAGATTAATATGTAGCAGAAACGAATTATAACACTCATATCATGTGAGATCTAAATGAACTAGCCCATCTATTAAATAAAAACTACTATTAAAACTATTTAATGGGGTTTTTAATACTCGAGTTCTAATCAGTTTCTATCACTAGTCAGCCTACAATTTTCTTCAATATATAACACAATTTCTGTTTTCTTATCGAATACAAAACCTTTTTTTTTTTTTTTTTTTTAAAGATGTCTTTTTTTCTTTTTAATTTTAAGCTTTAAATTTAGCTTATTAAAATTTATAACAACAACTCATTTGGTTGGATTTTATAATAATAGCATTTGGATTTTTATGCAAAGGAAATTAAATTACGCCTTTCAGAAGAGAGTGGTGAAAAATATTTTCTTTGTCACTTGATAAATTTATTAAAATGTTCTCTGTGCAACTTTTAATTAAATATTCGTGTAAAACAGGCGCCAATATTTTAAAATACTTATTTCTGTGGAGTAGATCATTATTTATCTTCCTAGAAATTTAAATTTAAAGTAGAATAATAAACGTTCTGAAATTCTAGATATAACAAGTAATATAAAAAAAAAAAAAATTTAAAGTCACTTCCTTTTTTTTTTTCCTCACTATATTGCAGGAAGTCCTTTATAAATAATTTTCATTAATTTTTAATTTTTTTAAGTTTATGGTGCCATCTATTGATAGATACATGCAACTTAAATCTAAAAAAAAAAAAAAAAAAAAAAAAACTAAAATTAATTAATTAAATTTAATTAATGTATTAATATTTGAAAAAAGTGTATTAACATCCAGTGTCATCCACTACAAGTTTCAAAAATGTATTTGAACTTGAGTGGATGAATAAAAAGTATTTTATTAACGACTGAAAATTTGAACAAGATATATATAGGGAGAGTGTGAGCTAATAGAAGGAATTTAAGAAATCTGTACCTTCATAAATTAAATTTGTGTAATATATATTTACTCTTAATTAATATATTTGTTCTATATAAGTATTAATATAATGTGTTTTATGATTAGCAAAAATTATATTTTCGAAGAGGGTATAAAATATTTAGTTTACTGGTATAAACTAAATATTTTAATGTGCGCTGGTTTTTGAAACGATAATTAAATATTAAAAAAATAATAAACTTAACATTTGGTTTGAATATATAGGTTATGTATGAATGTTTTGAAGATAATAAAAGTAGTTTTTAGTACATATAGCAAAAACACAAAAACAATTCTGCCATTATGCCTATATCTAATTGTATTTCGCTTAACTATATCTAATTGATTTTTCTTTTTTCCCAAAAATATATTAAAATATAATTATTTTTAAAAATTATAAAATTTATTTTCCATTAATTAACTATATTGGAATAGTAAATTGGAATTTCGTTTAAAATATGCATTGTGAATGATTAAAATAACATACAATTTTTATACAGTTTTTCTCAAAATTAATAAACCTTTACCGAATTAGGTATGAATTTTCATTACCCAAATTTAATTATGAAGAAAAAAATGTCTTCAGTGCTTTTGAAACTGCGTATAGTTTCGGTGGCTATTCCATACCATACTCAAAATAACCTTTAACCTACTATGCATTGATATCTTTCTTCGCCTTGAACTTCAGAATGTTTATACCATTTAGAAAGACCACTGATCGCGCCACAGTTGAAGTTCTATTGTATGTCAAACAGATCTGTTTACATTGGTAACCAAAACAGTTGTTAACGAAGTCTCGTAAACACAACCTGAACTGAAAAGAACGTTATTTTTAAAGTTTGCAGCAGGGGCATATGGCTGCCATTAGGGTTTCCCGAATCATTTGTCAGGTAGCCTCCGTGCTGACAACTTTAGCAGACAAGCCACGTGCTACAGCTTCAGCCTCAGCCTTTTTTATGCCCATCGATCAAGAGAATGTTGTAATAAAGAAAGTCGGAATCTGGCTTCAAGCGAAGTTCTGTCAATTTGAACACATGGTTTCGAATCGGAAAGGAAAACAAAAAGGAAGAATACTTTAGTTATTATAAATCGTTCTTTGAGGGGGTTTTCTTTTCGGTCACTTTCTGGCATTTTTATCTTCCATTTTTCTCCTCTCGCGCTTTTCCATTATTCGAATTTGGAATGTAATTTTTTTTTCTTCTTCTCTTCAGTTGTTTGATGCAATTTATATATTTGTTGTTCTTCAAATTTTCATTTTTTTTTTTTGTCTAAAAAATTTTTTATCTTATTATTTAAAATGATTAATGAAATTATTTTTTTTTAACTATAAAATTTTGTGTACAAAATAAAAAATATTTTTTTAAACATACTATTTTAATATTGCATTTGGAATTCATAGTTGAAAAATCTTTTTCAGTAATTAAATCGATTATTTTTTTTGAGAATTGGAATTTTTGCGATTTTTTTTTTCACATAATTTGTTACGAAATTTATTTAAAATTAAAATGTGGCTGTTTTTATTTGTATTCGAATTTTTGTTTTGCTTATTTTATGATATTTTTTAATTTTTAGAGAATTTCATCTTAAGAATTAATTTTAATGAATTTTTGGAATTAAAATAACACAGAACAATGCATTATTCTGTTAAAAATTAAAAATAAAATTTGTAAAACAAAAATTTATTGCTAATCTGTGCATGATTAAATAAGTATATAATTTTCTAGACACCAAGAGACTGATTGATACATTTTTATAACACCATCCTCAAAGGCCATATTGAACCAAACCAAAAGACATCTATTCCAAAAAGCAATATTTACTTTGATTTTTTAAATATCAAAATTGTAAAGACAAACTGTATACAATCTTCAGTAGATAATGAGTTGAAAATTTACGATAATTCAGTAACCATGTTTATAGCGCATCGAATTCGAGTACTTAAACTCTTCGTCGTCTGATTTAAGAAAGATTTATTTTAATTAGCCTGGCAGTAAACTCCGATGCCATTATTACTAACTTAAAACTCAGTGATTTTCTTATCGTTGTCGTAAAAAAAAAAAAATATATTAATCAATTCTGGTAAATACCTCAGTATATGTCAAGGACCTGCAAGGTCAAAGTGCAGGTCATGAAGCTTATAAGCATTCCCATAACCTCATGCAAGCCGTTTAGTAACCTAAAAAACTTTTTATCAGAAGTCAGCTAGTTTACAGAAGACTGTTCTGTATCAGGGAAGGAAGACCTCAAAAATTGACCCTCCACAGTTGATAAGGAGACGCATGTTTATTTGATAAGAGTATGTAATCTCTAAAAATATAATGATAATGAGAAGAAAAATTGGATGGATTTCATGCACTGGCTTCTTCTTCTTCTTGAACATTATTAGAATTATGGCTTGTTATATAACGTTTTTGATTTATAGCTTTATTTAGTAAATCTTTGCTGCTAAATTTCAAACACTGTGGCTTTATGGAACACGTGCGCAGTTGGTATCTAAGCAAACGAAATTTATGTAACTGAAGAGCAATCATAAAACATCTTAAAATAATATAATGATTGAGTTTTTTTTTTTTTTTTTTTTCAATATTTCAAATATTGGGCGAATATGATAACATATTTTTCGTTATTCTAATACATCACTAAAAACTGATTAGATTTATCTTTCTAAAATAACCTGTGTTATGTGTATTTAGAAAAATATTACATATGACAATTTGTTGAAGATATTTAAATATAAATAAATCTAATTTAAAGATGATTAAATTTAATTTAAAATATTTAAAGATAATTTAAAGATACTGTGGCTCCCATAATAACTTACGAATTTCAATAAAATAATCCATTAATAAATATCAATATATCAGAATAAAAATTTTGTAATAATATCTATAACTTTTAAACAGAAATATTAAATACTTTAAGGATATAGTAAAACTTTTTTTTTGAAAAACTTTAATCAAAAAGTAACAATAAAGTAATCTCACAAAAGGAAGCAAATTTAGAAAAAAAAAATTTAAAAAAATCTTTACATATTAGTAAATACTGTAATATTTCGATCAATTACTAATTCAATTCATTCAGTCAGTCAATTTGTATTTCTGCATCAATGTTCTTTATTTCTTCGATAAGCACAGTTTTTTTTATTTAATGTGGTGTCTTCGTACTCTTAACCTCCAACTCTCATGTATTCTGTTGGGTTTAAATAAGTTGACAGAGGTGATGTATTCAGAACTTGTGGACAATTATAGAGATCCAAGAAGAGAATGTTCAGAGCCGACAAAAAACAAGTCGCTTCCAATACCCAAATTCTGGGCTGATAATTTTAAATTGATTTTTAAAATAATTAAATAAAGATCACACATCAGTATGCCATTACCATATACTAAATTATCTAGTCCTGATGCTGACATGAACCCACACACATACGGACGATCCACAGCCATGCTTTATTGTTCCAACTATGTTCTTGGAATTAAATCCTCCATACTTTGTTCTCTATATAATTATAAATCCATCTTAAACAATAATACTAAATTTGCTTTCATCTGAAATGCTTCCAATGTATTTCGGGCTAATTTACAGTTGGTATTCATTTCGCGAAGGAAAATTAAACTTTCTATTTTTCGTACTTTCAAAAAACTTTCTTCAGGCGACTTACTTCTTACGACTATGAACTATTTATTTAATAAATAGAATATAACGAAATAGACAAGACAAACGAATTTTTTAAATATCATCAAAATACAAAATTAAAAAAAAGTGAAAAATCATAATTTTATTTATGAAATTATTCGAAAATGTTTCAGTGTGCGATTACTTTTATGACAATGTTCTTTCTCTGCCCCTAAATTTTCATTTAATATATATATATATATTATATATACAAATACAAATAAAAAAAAAAAAACATGTCAATATTAAAAAACAGTTTTGTTTCAGTTTTATTCAGAACCATATGGATATAATATAAAAAATATTTGACTTTATATTCGAATTTAACTCCAGGCTATAGAGTCTTTTATACAAATTTGTAACATGTACTAATACTTTTGGATTCACTGCATGTTTGATTGTGGACATTCATTTAAAATTTTCTTAGCCAAAAGAAAATATATATATAAACTAGAAAAATAAATTCATCTATAGAAATAAAGTTTTAATGGGAATTTTTTCGAAATAAAAAATTACATATTTATTAAATACTAAACAAATATAATAATTTCAAATACGAACATAGTTATTCCGATATTCTTAACTTTAATTTATGGCCAGAACAAAATGGAACTTCATGGAAGAAGGAAATATAACTAAATAAAAAGAACAAAATGCAAGAATATTAAATCTAAGCTGTAATTATTCGTAACGGCTATTTTTAATGTTTAAAGTAAGCCACATATTTGTTTTTCATT
This sequence comes from Caerostris extrusa, assembly GCA_021605095.1. Taxonomy (NCBI): domain Eukaryota; kingdom Metazoa; phylum Arthropoda; class Arachnida; order Araneae; family Araneidae; genus Caerostris; species Caerostris extrusa. Next base: position 59,603 of record BPLR01002895.1, read on the forward strand.
AATAATGCCATATTCTAATTAAAAAAATATTCAGACTTAATATTTGTTTTTACAACACCAAAATTTAATATCTTAAAATTATGTATAAATACTACAAATAATTTATTCATCTTAATTGAGCAAACAATTAAACTGCTTTTAATTAGACTTTTTAATTTCTAAAAGTAATACATTAGCTTTAGATCGGTTTATTGGATATTTATTCTTATTTTAAAGAACATTCTTGATTATTTTAAAGAACATTATTGTTTATTTTAAAGAATATTCTTGCTTGATTGTTTTCATATTTGACTGAAATTTATCTTAAGTGATACTTTTAACGTGTTTTATGATTTAATAACATTCAAATTTTTTGAAGATAAAAATATAAGTTCTTCTAATATTTGAAAAATATCAATATAATATGATAACGATACAAAAACGAGAAAAAGAAAAAGTCACGCATAGAAATTAATTCATGTAAACGTCTTTCAGCTTTAGACTAACGAGAACTTTTTTTCATTTTTTTAATATTTTATTTAAGTTAATATTTCAATGAGTGGCTAATGTAATGCCAATTTTTTTTTCCATAGGCGAATGTTTCCTACATTTCAAGTTAAAATCTATGGTATGGATCCCATGACAGATTTTATTGTCATGATGGATTTCGTCCCTGTAGATGACAAGAGGTACCGATATGCCTTCACAGGTAAGTTATTTAATATTGTTCTCAATCAAAACTGTGAACATTCAAATAATTTCGAAAAGATACTATAGTCATGTATATACTATGAACATTGAAATAATTTCGAAAGGACATTATAGTCGTGTGCATAAAAATTTAGTAAAAAGTTAACTTAAAAGTAATGTTAAAAATTTATATTGGTGTAGACAGAATGTTTCTTTTATGTGCTCTATCATGTGACTGAAGCATGATAACATTAAAGAGACATTTTTAGATAGCTATGCATACGACCCGTCTATGAGTAAACACAAGAATTAAATTAATCAAAAACGAAAAACAAATTAAAAAAAAAAAAACATTTTTAAACACTTCGTCTGCATGAGCAATTGAATCACCTGATGGGCAACCGAAACATCAGAATGGGAAATGGAATCGTCCACATGAGCAAACGAAACATCAGCATGGGCAATGGAATCATCCGCTTGGCAACCGAATTGTCTGCATTAAATTCAAATTATTTTTATGTTCAGTCATAAAATTTTAAATATTTGAAACAGTCTAATAAATTGTTGTACTATTTTTTAAAAATATTGACGTGTTTCACAAATGAAATAAATAAAATGAATATAATTGATAATAAAGAAATGTAATTAAGTAATGATAATTTGTCTGTAAGATTCCTTAAATCGCGGTCCGATTAGTGAAATATGGCATAAATATGAGCAGACATAAATGAATAGATTGGATTCTGAATATAAAATGGTTTTTCCAGTAAGAATGCTTGTATATTGAAAAACGATAATCTAAGTCACTAAAAATAATATTTAAATTAATTATTTTGAAATTACTATCATTTATGTTTAATTATACTTGTAATTATTAAATTTAATTTGTCACATTTATACAATGTCTCCCCAAAAGTGTGTTCGCTTACTTTAAAAAATTGTAGAAAAGCGCTGTAACGTGGAATTGAATTCGAACATGATATCCAATATTTTTTGCCTCATCTGTACGTGGTTCTGAATTTATAATTTTCATTATCTTCATTTCAATAGATTAATTTTTCTTTTTTATAAAAATGAAAGTGCAAGTGACTTAGAGAAAACACATGTTACAAAAGTTATCATACACCGAAATATTTTCGAATAAACGCATGAATAAATTATCGTCTGTTGGTTTTTCTTTTTGTAAATATTTTTAAAATCGTTTGGTTTTAATTTTTAATTGCTTTCATCATTCTATTCCATTTATTATCTAAAAATGACTCGTAATCGTATGGAAACAACAAACAGCATTCGAAAATTGATTATTTTTCACCATATCTGCAGTAAATCAGTTCGGAATATCGCTAGATTATTCAATTTATCTTAGTCTATTGTGCAGCATGTGATGAAATGCTTTAAAAAAGGAAATAGGATCGAAAATAAGGTAATAAAAAGTTCGTACGGTTAATTTATGAAGAATTCCACGTTTCAGTCAGTTCTATAGAAATTCTTACAGAATTAACTGAAATTATTTTATTTCAAATTCACTTGAAACTGTTTGACGGTTGCTCAGATCAGCAGGATTACATTCTGCCTAAAGAAATTTTTGGATTTTTCTATAACTTTAGAACAGTATTTCATTAAAATTCGTAAGTTTACGAACACTTTTGGGAGGCACTGTATATGTTTGTTAAAAGAATATTATTTTTTCCTATGTACTCTACATTATTTGTGAATGTGTTTGTTGTCATTATTATTATTTTACAATTCAGGTTCCGTTAAACATTTTAATATACAAAAAGGTTCCAATGAACTGACAAATTTGAAGGATCCCTATTATAATATATATAACAATAACAATATTAAGAAGATATATATATATATATATCTTCTTAATATTGTTATTGTTTTGCAAGAAATGGTACAAAATGAATTAAATTTCTTCATTTTTAGAACAATTAATGTTTCCTTTAATTTATATGATGACTAATAGAAGGTTCAAAATTGAAATTCACTGATGAATAAAAAATTAAAAAATGTGTAAAACATTTTTACTTAGCTCAAATTTAAATTATTATGAATTTAAAAACTGTTGATGCATAAAAATTATTGCACATTATTATTGATGTGTTTATAATTACTTTCCATGGGTTTAAAATTGTAATATCTAAATAATATTGATTATTACATGAAAACAATTAGTTTTTGAGAGAACAATGTGCTTTATGGATCTCGAAGCACCAACTTTTCGAACAATTAGTATTTTTACACAAAAATAATTCATGGATTTAATTTTTAAAGAATGATCTTTGTCACAGTTTTGTATATAGAATGGAAATAATTAAATAAAATTTTAGTGTACACATTCAAATTTCCAATTTTTTTTTTTTTCTAGCAACGCATTTATCATGCTTTTTATATAGTTAAGAACAAATATTTCTAACGAACTTAGCAAGTCTTTGTAATATTATATAATGTGTTAAAAAGTTATTCTTGAAAAGAGAAACATTGTTTCAATAAATTTTGGCATTTAATTTTTTGAATTTCAATGCCAAAAATTGTTTATATAAATAATAAAATTGAATATCAGTTTTTAGTATTTAAAAATGATTACTTATTTATTAATTTTTTAATTTTAATTCGTAGAAAAAAATTCAGTATTCAAATTGTTGTTAGAAAATAAATTTAGTTCAGTTTTATAGCTAAGATTTTCTTTAATTTTGTAGGACGGGAGGGTGACAACGGTCTCATAAATAAACAATTTTAAACTATACTTACATAAGTAATTTACATTTACTCTTAGAAAAGTAATTCTTCAACTTTTTAAAGATTTCTTGCTTGATATCTGTTAAAAATTTTTTTTTTTTTGATGACACGCGGATTCTTTGTAAACGCTACAGAAATTAATTAATGCATTAGAAGCTGGATTAAATAATTAATTAATAATAAATAAATTAATAATTATTAACAAATCTAAATAATTAATATCATTTAGAAAAGAAAATCTGATAAAAAATGGAACGTGGCAATAACCACAAGTAGTTTAAAATTTCAACTAACTGATTCCTTCAGTCCTGCACGGGACTACGAACTTCAGTTTGAGAACCATTGTTTTAAAGCTTCATTTCTTATGGAATGTTTCGAATTAGGATTGTACTTACTCCACTTGCTGGTATACCTCAGAGCCTCTACGACTAGTTCCTGTTTGCTAAAAAAATGAAAATGGATATCTTTAATGTAATGCTATTACCATCATTCAAATTCAAACGACTAAAACTCCTGACTGTCATTTAACTTAAGCATCCCTTGGAGAAATAGACAATTTTGTGTTATTTAAATTAATATTTTCACAACTAATTGCTGAACTAACTTCAATATTCCAAAGGAAAAAAAAATCATGCGTAAAAATTTTAATAAATAAAATTTAAAATGAATATTCCTCACTGTTAATATAATTTACGATATTATAATTTTATAAAATAATTAAAAACACAACAACAGATATCACCAAATTGGATGTGAAAGAATCTCAAACTTAATTCCCTCATGTACTTAATTAATTATCGAACTATTTCTTCATAAGATATTCTTTTTGTATATCTATAGGAAATATTAGAAAAAGTGGAGATATGAGAAAATGGGAATGAATCTAATTGGTTTAGAATGGCCAAAGCTAGAACTGAAAAAAGCAAAGATGCTGCCTTGAACACACGGATGGTGAAGAAAACGAAGCAGCCCTTGTCTTGATTCGGAGGGAAGCTAACCAAAACATGCCTGGCGGATAATCAATCAAATGGGGTATTCCAACAAACAGTAGTCCGACTCGAACAACAAGCCAGACAACAACACCAGTTGCTAAATGGTTTTTATTGAAGAACGAAGCATTCAAATACGATAATAATTCAATACGATGATAATCTTGATTACAAAAAATTCCCGATAATTGCAATTGGAGGATTGGCAGCAGTTTGTCCTCATTGCAAGGAAAACATTTTGAGGAAAAGTTTAGTTGTCTTGCATTACAAGCATAACCAGAACCAATAAATCGTTTATGGTCGACATAGCCAATTCTAATAACAAAAATTATACAAAAAAATACAATTCATGCTTTAAGATGATATCTTTAGAAGCGACTTATCCAATTCCTCATAAGAATTGATGCCAAATTTCAAGTTCAAATATATCATTCATTCTTATCACTACCAAACGAAGACACAAAATTTCTTTCGAATTTTTTTTTTTTAAAGAAAATTATTGTTGACACTTCAATGCTTCGTGACATCAAATGCAGCAATGAAAAACGTAGATTGATCAGTAAACTGTGCCAGTAGCTGCATCGCACATTTCCTAATATTTGCATGGAATTTCAAATGCAAACAATTAAAAAAAAAAAAAAAAACACTATTTTAAAAACTTTTGCTAGAACTTCAGTTCATCTTGATATCCATAGCAACAATGGAAAAATAATCAATAGTTCTGTTGTAAAATAACTAAACAAAATAGTTAGATTAAAAATAATTTTTAAATATTTTGAATTTTTCATTCTAATTGCATACGTTTTTCGAATCTCGTGCGAAGCCAGGTTAAATAGCTATCATAATACTTTAAAAACTATAGAACTTAAATTCAAAAGATAATAAATGGATTCCACTATTTTTTGTAAAAAAATAACGAAAAAAATTATTAGTACTAATTTTTTAAACAAATAAAAAACATATTTTTTATTGCCGTATGGCATTAAAAATTGTTCATTAAAGAATAACGAGTGGAAAATAACATCGCAGTTCTTTTCGCATTTCACACCATTTTATTTTTGCTTATGGTTTTATTACCGTTTGCTACTGATACTTTTATTATGATCGTTATTAGATGCTTTGGAATCGCAATTAAAATTGTTTTTAATTGGGTTTTTATATTAGAATATCGAATTCCAATTAACTTGCTGGTTGTTTATTATTTATGATGTTTACCAACTTATTTCTTTGATGTAAAGGAGTAAGTAAGTTTTACGTTCTGAAGCTGGGCTGTATGTGCTATTATAGATATAATTCCAAATACAATTTACATTTCAAAAATCCTAAAACAAATCATAGAGTGACTGCGATCTTGTTCATAGTTCTGATTCTTTTTCAAATGAGTTTCATATTTTCATCATCGACAATCAAATTCATTTGAATCAGCTTTAAAAAAGATGTTAAAATGAAAATTAATTTTGATGTCAATTTTTGTAGAACTAGTCTCTTATAAAAACTAACATTGCATGCTAATAAGTTAATGATATTTGGAACGAATTGTTCTTAACGAATTGTTCTTTCTTTGTAACTTTGCAGTTCGAGTTGGGTTGTAGCAGGAAAAGCCGACCCTAACATGCCCCCTAGAATGCACGTGCACCCCGATTCTCCTGCCAAAGGGGCCCAGTGGATGAAACAGGTCATTTCCTTTGACAAACTCAAGCTCACAAATAATCAGATGGATGATAACGGGCCATGTAATGTTTTTTTTTTTTACGGATTTCGAATTTGTGAAAATTACGCGTATTTTGTATTGAAATTATTAAAAAAATTTTTTTTTTTTTTTATTGTATTTCACCCATGATTTCCATAAATTAAGGATAAGTTCAGTGCAAAAATTGATTATTTCTAGAGCAAAAAATTATGCGATTATTTCTAAAATTTGTGTATTGAAATTATTAAAAAAAAAATTTTTTAATTTAATAAATAGAGTATGTCTCCCGATTACGATAATTTTCTAATTTTCTATCAATTTTTTAAAAAGCTAGCTATCACTAAAAATACTGACAGGTTTTCACCATTGCAATAATTAAAATTCGGGCCAATCCATACGGGTGATATCCTCCAATTGAAGTCATTCGTCTAAATGTTTTTTCACCATTGCATCCATTTTTTTTTCCTCCTTTTATTTTTTATTATTCAATTGAAATATTTATTATTTAGAAAATGCTCACAATCAAAATTTAAATTATTTATTTTCATACTGTCAAATTTTAATATTTTAAATTTTGCGATTTCCGATTTTTTTATATATCTTTTTATGATGATTTCTTTTGTAAAACAAATTTCCTCTTGAAAAAAAAAAAAAAGCGAAAAACACACAAAAAAAAATACGTAGTTCCAAGAATTTTTATTTATTTATTTAAGGTTTTTTTTTTTTTATCTTTGCATTTTATTTTAAAATTAAAGTAATTCATTTCAAATATCCAGGTGAAATAAAATTAGCAGCCATCAATTCATTAGCTGCTTTTATTATTAAAAGTTAACAGAAAAAAAAAAATTATTATCTTCGTAGTAAATCTTTTATCGCTTTTGATTTTTTCACAACTTTCAGAGTAGTAAATGTGCAAAAAAATAAGTTAAGAAATAAAAAAATAAAAAAAAAGACCAGAAGAAGAAATATCCATTTCATCGCAGTCGTTAAACTCAGGCACCTCCAAATCGTCTGCCTTCTTTCCTGCCAATCTCAATGCACTCCTGCTTTGTAAACTTGGTAAAGGTTAAAAAGGTTCTATTGGTCCCTGCAGGATTTAAAGAATTCATGAAGTGATGAGATACTTAACATTGTGTGGAAGTCGAAAAGTTTATCACTGCACTGTTTATTAAGTTTTTTTTTTTTTTTTTTTTTTTTTTTTTGTTATTATTTAGTGCTGTTGAGATGGAGATGGTAAATATATATACATGCCTTTTTTTTTTCCCCCGGCTTACCTTTCTGTTGATAAGAAAGTACTTCTCAGTTCTTTCTGTCTTATTTGCCATTCGAAAATGCTAGTTGCACTGTTATGTTTAATAACCCAATTAAAATATGTTTTTCAATCCATTACAGTTTTAAATTGTATATTTTATATTCACATATCACATCAATCATTATGGATATTCGCTTTGTAGAATTTATCATCATAAGCGATATTTTATGCGTCTTTGTACATTCATCCCAAATTATTACTTAACAATTTCTTTAAAGTTTATCTGGTCCAAATGTTCTTGATACATTACAAACCGGGAATTCTTGTTCTGCAACATTTAATGAATTCAAAGTAGAATTAACTGTTCGTCCTCCTGGTATTAATATTCACAAATTCCAGATGATGCCAATGCCAATGCAATCTCTCTCTCTTTTTTTTGGACATATTTCAGCCAGTATTAAACTTATCAAAAATATCTTACCGGTACCTTCTGCTGCATTCAAATAGATTACTCCCTCAATTACCTTTGTTCATATCTATGACGAAATCATAAGCTTGCTTTTTCTTTCAATATTTAAGAATTCAATGCATCTATTCCATCTAGCTTGCATTCCTACTTCAACTAAAGTTTAATTGCTTGTTGCTAATCATTTGTCTTGCAAATGAATAAGTGCTTGATTAAATATCTCTTCATTGAACTCTATATTTAATTCCTGTCTAACTTATCGCACTTTATGAAATATATAATCTTTCTTTGAATCTCTACCATAATCTGTTTGGATTCGATGGACTACACATTGTCAATATTATTGAAAAATGCCGCTTCTTTTACGGTTGCTGTCAATGCAGCTTCTCAAGTGCCAATTCTCAATTGTTATCATTTTCCAGTAATCCTAAAAATTGGCATGCTTGTACTTTTCCTAAACATATTCATCGACTCTGTGAAACATGTTGGTCCACGAATTTCATTTAGTAGTATTAGAAGATAGAAGCACTCAGAAAGTTTTGGATGCACAGAGTATACCCCTCCCAATGTATCACTTTTGGAGATATTGTAACCCTAGACTGGATTTCCTTGCTTTCTTCGTTGGAAGATTCATTTGTTGCATTCCATGTATAATATGATGGTACATGGGCATTAGAACAACTTTCTTGCAAATAGATCATTTTTGTCAAAGTTGGAAAAATGCAGTTAATGTCGTTTTCACAGGGGGCTTCACTGCCAACTCTATATGCATTTTTTACTTGTAAAATACAGTCTTTGGTCCATTTTCAAGATGCATTGTAAAATGAACAATTGCTGGTTGTCGATCATGTCTTGAGAAACCCAATATTCGCCAAGCTGCTCCTTTACTGTGCATTTATTTTACCATTTGATATTGAAGTATTTCACCTTCCGGGTGTTCGTTGTGTTCTCTGGTTATTGCGAATACACTCTTATCACTATCTTTGTTAACGGGTTTGCACACATATTTTACTGAGTTTCAGTATTCCACTTTTATGTGTACTTGAAGCATTTTTGAGAGAAGTGGATTTAATGACATCACCCATTGATTATCTACTTCTCTCTCTTGGTTATCTCGCATTCGGATTTTGGCGGTGAAAACACCATTTACTGGATATCGTGTTTTGACATATATTCTGTTTGTGATTCATTTAAATATGACCTTGGATATATATTTTTGTAGACTTATCTTCATTCACATTCAATGAATTTATACTTAATCTTCCGTAATCCATGAATCATGTTTCTTACTATTATATTGTAAAATTCTGGATTTGGAAATTCAGCAAGAATTTAATTTAGTTTAAAAACACTGCAATTGATGGAGCGTGAGCTCTTGTACGTCAATAACTTTTAATAAAAGTAAATTTAAATAGTATTGTCACGGGAACCACTTTAAACGTAAGCTTGGTTTGTCTATCATGCTGCTGTATTTCCAAACCCAACCTCCTGCAGTTCCAAACTGAAACCTTCTTTATGGATGGGGGACAAAGATAACCATACCAACCCCTAAAAGACTGCCATGTTGGGTTACGGAATTTCAGCGGCACACAGAGACAAACCACACATTTTTTTTAATATAAAAAATTAACATTGATTTTAATTTTTGATTTGGAGAATTTTTTTCAGAACAATATTTATGGCAATAATGGTAATGAATCGTTTATTATATGTTTATGTATATTTTCTATTGTTTATGTAAATTTAACACGGTATGGTCAAACGGTATTCTGTCTTTTAATGACATTAAATTTTTTTTTTTCATATTTTATTTTAACAATTTCGGAGATTGATAAATTTTACAATTTTTTAATATGGGACAATAAGTAAAATAATGTTTTTTTTTTTCTTTCAAAAAGACTAAAAATATACAATCAGTGGTATACAGTCTCATGAGATGATTGTTTACTTGAAAACCAACTTCTGAACAGAAGTCTGTACGTATGTGCAGATGCACAACGAGGGCGTTTCGAACAATAAATAAGAAACCCTTGTTTTTCTGAGGTGATGGAGATGGTCATACCGCTTTGATCTTCGAGGTCATTCCCCACTAAGAAAGACTTGTCTTCTTATCTCTTGCACGTGGCTGATTTTTGATTTATGTGTATCGAACGTTTGGCCGTAGAGAGGATATGAACAAGAAAAAAGTTATTGCATTTTCTAATACACATTGAGGCTTAAAAAAAAAAAAAAAAAAAAAAAAAAAAAATTATAACATTGATTATAGGATTGAAAGGGAAAAATAATTAAATAGACAAAATGTTTCAGCCAGTTAAAATTTGTGACGTATATGAATGTAAAAGTAATATCAGTATTTTAGACAAAAATGTTAAAAAAAAAAAAAAAAAAACAGAAGTTCAGTCTTCCCTCCATCCGGAAAATTTTGTAATTTAGTACTTTATTTTAAGGTACTAAATTACAAAAATTTTATTAGTGGAAAAAATATTATTGGAAAAAATATATAAAGAAACTTATCTAAAGTTTTCTCAAATATATTATTGGGAAAACTTTAGATAAGTTTTCTACTCTCTTTCGATAGGAGTTATTTTTGACAAAATACTAACAAGCCTGCCTAGTCAAATGTTTACTCATGTTATTGTGAAATTTAATGAATTCAAATCGCTATTTTCCCGTAATATAATAGCTTTATCTAGAATATATTTGATAAATATATTTAAAAGTAAAAATACTTACTTGTGAGTTGTTAAAAAAGTAAGTTCAAATTTAAAACCTTAGTATATTGCTGCTTGACTACTGATGGGGAGACAAATCTGGCCAGGACACGATCCCAAAACCGGGACTGTCCGTACGTAGGACAAACGTAATTACAACTAAAATATCTTGGTTAATTTTTGCTATATTTTAACAAACTAAAGTATTTTTAACAGAAATGACGCATGTTCATATTGTAATAGTCATTTGCAGTTCTAATAAATTATTTTAATTTTAATTTTTATATAGATTTTCTCCTTTTTTTCTTCTCCTTTATGATAATATTTTTAAAGAATGGAAAACATTAATAAAAATGTAGGAAAAAGCAATTTAATGTATTTTTCCAATTTAGAAAACAAGCATATGTAGTAGTTTATATAAGTAAGTAACAAAATTCATTAAAAATACTTTATTTTATACAATTATTCAGTATCTTATTACTCTTTATTTTCATTAATATCGTTAGATGATTCATTTTCCTTTTCAAAGTACAGCTTACTTAGATTATTACATTCATCTTTTCTTTAAAAAACTAGTATGATTGGTATTTTAAATATCCAATAAAAAAATTCACTATCGATTGAATGTATAACGCTTTTCAAAATCTAGACTCTTTTCACTGAAAACGCTAGTGTAATAATATGCCGTAATATAACATCACCTGAAATGCCTATAAGAAATTTCACGGGCTTGAAAATAACGCTTTTTAACAGAAAAAGGTGCTTTTCAAAGGAATTGTTCTGTATAAGTACATTTATACCTGTTTTTTATATTTATGAATGTTATTTTTGTTTTAATTGAAAACTATTATTATCTTCTTATCTTTATGTAGATCATCCTCAATTCCATGCATCGGTACCAGCCAAGGTTTCATGTTGTTTATGTGAATCCAAAAGGTGAAGACGCCAGTCAAACACAAAATTTTAAAACTTTCGTTTTTCCGGAGACCAAATTCACAGCCGTAACAGCTTATCAAAATCATAGGGTATGTAATCATTGGCACTAAATATAATCAACATAACATATTAAATAACATATCTTCAACATAAACATCACACAGAGTAACAACGAAAAATCGTTTTTCATAAGTATCCATTATGATTTTTGCATGCTGAAGCCAAAAATGGCCATTAAATCATCACAAATCATACTATTATCTCGTAAAAAACATATTTTTTTTTTTTATATGTGTATATATTAGAAACTTTTGATGATACTGTTAATGTTCCAAACAATTTGCGTAAAGCAAAGATTCTTATGAGTTGTTACCAATGCGTTTAGTCAGCAATGCAAGTAGTTACTCTATCAAACACACATGTATTTTCCAGATGGCGTTACTGTGTGTTGTCGACTGGTTTGAATAAATTTCTTTATTTTTCTTCTTTTTCTTTTCTTCTTTTTTTTTTTTTTTATTTTTAAGTTCTCAGAAGCCAGAGAAATTCTAATTAAGAAAATATAATTCAAATTATGTTGAGAAAAATTGAAAAACTCGGGTGTAATATGGGTGTGAAGGTTTTATCTTCTTCAATTACATTTTAATTTTTTTCCATGAAAATAATGGAATAATGAGTGAAGAGCAACGTCAGCATTTCTACCAATATACTATATTATAATGGAAAAACTATACTAAGATCGTTGAGATGTAAATATGATGCGAGATTACTGTTGGTCCATCCATTGATTAAGTCCACAAAAAAAGAAATAGCTGCATCTGAACTTCTACCTACAAAAAAAATTAGAATATAAACCTTTTAGATATTATGAGAAAGGAAAATATCTTTCCAACTTTTATTATTTTAATGTTAAAATAAAGACATTTTTAGAACATTTTTACTTTTTCTCTTCATATACACTTTACTGCACTGGATTTTAGAATTATAAAAGCTAAAAAATAATGGAGTTCGCAGAAAAACTGTGTGATAGGAGAAAAGTGAATTGAATATTTGGAATAAGCATTCTCACACCTTAAATTATGACAAGTTTTTTAAGAATATTTTTTGTTGGACTGTGTTATTTGTAATTTGTCATATTAAATTTCAATGACATCACAAGAAATGTTTGAAGAATTCTCAAAGGCTGTATCAGTCACTTATGATTCTTGCAGAATTCCTATTACAAAATCATTAAAGGCAGATTCTATAGAATCCAATTCCTTAATTTAACGTATAAATATATATATAAAAAAATATATCGAGTTCACGCCTGCATATTATTTTAAAATAATCATTAATTCTTATTTTAAAACAGCTATCTTAACATTTAATCAAAGTATAGAATTAAAATATTCAATGAAATTCATTCTCGTCAAAAAGAAATTTAAATATTTTCAAAAATTCTAGGACACATATAGCAAATCTTTTATAAAACGAATATAAACAAGTACAAATTAAATTCAGAAAATGTAAAGTTTAATTAAATACAAATGAATGAAAATTTCAAAATAATTCATGGAACCTTATAAAACTAATTATCATTGCTCTATTACATTTCTATGTGATCATTTTTGTTAGTTTTATTTGATTTGTGAAACATTCCCAACAAAACTTTTACAAATAAAGTAAACAACAATTCGCAGAACATTTAGGAAGAATTAGCGATTAGCGGAAAATTAGCGATTTGCGGAACAAGGTTTGAATATCTCTGTTTTAAAAAAAACGCTGCCTGATGGCCAATTGGTACCACGGGCTTCATGTTCCAGTCATGGCGGTGGCTCGGTTTTTTGTTAGTGGTTCACTTTAAATTGTATGTCCCAGTCTAATTGTTTCTATAATTTGCTAGTTATATATATTCCCGTCTAGCAGACATCTGGGCAATATTCTCTTAAATCTTCTTTAAAGGTGATATACATTTATCTTAATTATGTAGCATTTAATAATATTTTGCTCTCTTGGTGCATCCTAGATAATTCAGAACATGGATTACACAAAACAATTTCCACCAATTTCAGTGCTTAATAACAAATTCAGAACCCAACTTATGAAAAAAATTAATGTTTCTAGCATTTTTTGAAATCTTATAAATCTTTATATTTCACGAAAATAGTATTTAAACATTAATTCAGATGGTTTTTAATTCTACTGTTATTGATTTATGAAATATTTTCCTTTAAAAAAAGGTTCTTTGTTTTTCTCTGTAATAAAAAAAAAAAATATATATTGGAATGTAAAACCTATTGCAGTTTAATTTTCTGAAATATTTTATACATACTATTTATTATAAATATTTTATACATATACACCCCAAGTATTTGATATTTTAAAAATTTTCCAATGTGAGAATTTGTTTTTTTCACACTTTTCGGAGATATATTAATCGTTAATAGTCTTTTATTATTAAAAAGAAATGCATTGAATATAATACATATCTATTCCAGTGTTGAAGTACGATAATTACATGCATAGGATATTGAAAAATTCGGATTTGTTTTATGTAGAAAAGGCAGATCATGTAGAAAATCGATTCTAAATGATACAAGAAGGATTTGTAAAAGCTAATGAGGACTTTCACAACTTCCTTTTTTTCTGGAAGTAACGCTCAATTTCACTTCACTTGACCGGAGAAGTCCCGTTCTGAAAACACTACTCTACGCTTTCTGTCTCACCTGTCATCAACGGTATCACGTCGAACAAAACTGCTGCTATCTCAACAAGTTTCGCAGGCGCAAAACAGATGACAACCGATCAGGATCGCTACATCCTCCCCCGCGAAGAAAAATGTAACGAAAGTATCCGAAGTGTGGTGTGAAGGGGAGGGGGGGCGAAAAATATTCAGATCCCCATCCGCCCCCAAACTCAAAAAAATAAGAAAGGAAAAAAAAAAAGCCCAAAGTTGTTGACATTGACAGAAAGACAGTACAGGGAGCGTGGACCACCCCATGAGCATGATTTAGAAGAACTTTGGCATGGAATGTATCCGTGATACTCGACACCTTCACTCTAAACCTTCCACCCCCAACCGTTCTTCTTCAAAAAACCCCCTTGGTCGACCCCTAGTGGAAAAAAGTGACTCGCGCTATAAATCAGTTTGTGTAGGACTTCTTGAAGATTTAGTAGGTTACTTTTTTCTAGTAAATGCCAGGCATAACGACGGACCTGTGTTTATAACTTATAAAGTGTTTGGTGAGTCACAAAATGTTTATGTTCGCGCATCAGACGGGAATTTTCTACTGGGGTGGTTATCTAAATCTGGAAAATTCTAAAAGAAAGCCTGGAGCACACGCGTCTCTTTGGAAAAAAAAAAAAAAAAAAAAGTGCAACTGTTTCACAGACGGGGTAATATGATGAGAAACAAAAACAGCATGGTTAAGTACTTTTGAAAAATAGCTCTGTTCATTTTGGAAAATATAGAATGCAAACAAAACCAATAAAATAATAATAATAATAACCAATAAACAGTAATTTAATTCAGAATGTGTTTTAAGAATTATTTGCAAAAACAGATGTATTGGTTACGATGCATTGAAGAATAATTTTCGGAAGGATTTCTTGCGAAATTTTTCAATATTTCAGCCTCCTTGGGCTGTATCTGAATGGAAAGAAAAAAATTCTGACGCCGGTTTTACGTAGAATATGGTTTAATGATTTTTCGCTTAACAAAAAATATTTTAGCTTAATCGTATTAGGTGGTTTTTTTTTTTGTTTTTTTTTTAAATAAATGAAAAGATCAAGAGTTTTTAATCACTGAGATAAGAAATTGCTTCGAAAACAAAAATAGAAAATCTATATTATTTTTAGAATAAATAAAAATTTAATAAGTTTTATATATTTTTAGAATTTTTCAAAATAAATAAATACACAGAAATTGCAATGTCATAAAAGAAATTTACGATTTTATGTCAGGCTGCGTGCAGAATAGAGCTGAAAAGCTTTAATGGATTCCAACTAACAATGTGATAATAACTTAAATTCTCTACTTCAACCTTAAAAATATAAATGATTTATTTACAATTTAAATTTCATTATTCAATCATATGAATAAAATCGGAAGGCACACTAACTTTTCAACTTGTCCTTTAATACCCAGAAATTTAGTTGAAAACTTAGTAAAAGATCATTAATAAGGCGTGAATGACATAATAGTGTTCTTGTGGAAGGGGAGGGTAACAGATTTCAAGAGTACTTTCAGAACAAACTCATATTTTTACATATTGAGAAAAAAACCCCAAAATTTTTGAATATGACATTTGCTGAAATGGATTCATTTACGTGCATGCGCTATTAATTAATTAATGGCTACATATAAATGAAAATTTAGTTTTTCGTCAGATTAGTTTTAAGTCAGGCACTTACTGGATATTTTAATTTTAATGTCTTAATATATATATATTTTTAAATTATTATTATTTTATTTTTATATTTATGAAAAATCGAAACATTTTAATTGTTTCTGTTGTTCGGAGACATTTTCTGTTACAAAATTTTAACTCTGCGATACAAACGTGTAATAAATGTTTCACTCTATACATTATTTTTCTGTCCTCTTTTATAAAAAAAATAATAATTTAAAGCTCCTCATTTCGTTTGTGGTTGCTCCAGTTTGCATTCGTATAACCTCAATTTAAAAACTTCCAATCAATAATATATTTTATAAAAGCTTATTCGATACATGTACAGACTGTAAATGGCATGAATTTGTGTTGTTTCTTATCCTACTTGGTCGACAGCAATATCTAGACTAAGCCCATGAATCCCTGTAATAAATGTTTCACTCTATACGTTATTTTCTGTGCTCCTTTATAAAAATAATATTTTAGAACTCTATTATTTAATTAGGATTTGTAATTTCTTATATGCATAATTCTGTTTAATTTTCCTTTAGATAACGCAACTAAAAATAGCGAGTAATCCTTTTGCAAAAGGATTTAGAGACTGTGATCCTGAAGATTGGTAAGCATTGATTCCTTATTATATTGAATTATATCCATTATCCTCAATGTTGATTATCAAATACAATGTTTTTTTAATATTACTTAAAAGCATAAATTGTTAAAACTTCATAAACCTCATTCAAAAAAAAAAAAAAAAAAAAAATTTAAATCATACATTGAATAAGTATTCGAAATTCATTATATTTAAAAAGAAAATTGAATGGAAATTCATTAAAGCTTGCAATATAATTTTTAAAATATTATTATATAAGCATTTTTTTTATTATATCGATGAACATTTTATTTTACTCAAGTATTTTTAAGAACTTAACGAAGAACTTCTCACCATCGAATCATATAATCAATATTAGCTCTTATTTTGTCTTTCAATAGGCAGACACATTTATTAAAACTTTTTATTTATTAATAAATAATTATAATTAATAATAGTTTTGTTAGTTCTCGAGAAGGTGAATATAGCGTTTTTTTCCATATTAATTTCACAAATGATCTACATAAATTTCTCGCAATACTTTTTGTGTGTGAACCTAATATTAATCTAACCTAATAAAAATGTTTTTAATGAACATTAGTTTAGGTTTCTAACTTAAATGTTCTAGGACGGTTTTTTATTTTTAACAAATTAATTAAAATTTAATAACAAAATTATTGAAGGCGCTGTAAACAAATTTTGAAGATAGTGAATTAGCAAATAAGTGCCTTATAAAAAAAACCCCATGAATTTTAATTTTACAACCCATTGAACATTCACAAATGTCTTATAAATATAATAAATGATAGACATACAGAGTACGTAAGTCAGAAAATCCAAATTGTTCTAACTGTACGCAGAATAAATGGTTGAAAATGATAAAATTTGATTTACAAATTACGAATTTTTGCAATGACATTCAATTTCCTAACTTCATTTAATCATAAAACTGTTTAATATAATATTATCATTGAACAATGTATGTCAATAATTATAAAAAAAAAAGAATGACTAATAATATAAATTTGGTATTACACATAAATTTGTCATACTGATTGTGAACAATCAGTTTTATCTAATAAAATCGCGAGACATCGAAATCGCAGGCAATTAATCATATGATATTTTATTTGTTGTATCAGGTATGCTTAGAGAACAAAAGGGTTAAAAATTTTTTTGGATTATTATTATTACTATTAAAACTTTTTATTTATTAATAAATAATTATAATTAAGGATAGGTTTTTAGCAATTTTTCACGTGGAGGAAAATATAGCGTTCTTTCCATATTGATTTCAATAAATGATCTACATGAATTTCTCGCAATAATTTTTGTAATTAAACCTAATATTAATGTAACCTAACCAAAATATTCTTTATGAACATTAGGTTAAGTTACCTAACTTAAATGTTCTAGGGAGGTTTTTCATTTTGACCATTCATTAAAATTTAACGACAAAATTATTGAAGGCGCTGTAAATAAATTTTAAAAGATAGTGAATTAGCAAATAAATGACTCATAATGAATGAATTTGAATTTATTTTTATTTACAATCCATTGAACTTTCCCAAATATCTTATAAATACAGTAAATAAAAGACATACAAAGTATGTAAGTCGGACAAAAAAAAAAAAAAAAAAAAAAACAACAACACCATATTATTATTCTAACTGTAATGATTAAAAATGATAAAATTTGATTTCACTTTCCTAACTTCTTTTAATCATAAAACTATTTAATATTATCATTGAAGAATTTAAATCAATAATTATGCAGAAAAAAAAAATGTCTAATAATATAAATCTGGTATTAAACATAAATTTGTCATACTGATTGTGAACAATCAGTTTTATCTAATAAAATCGCGAGACATCGAAATCATGGCAATTAATTATATGATATTTTATTTGTTGTAGTATCAGGTATGCTTGGAGAACAAAAGAGTTAAAAATTTTTTTTTTTTTGAGAAGAACCGTAGTTGCAATGGATGTTATCCATCTGGAGAATATCATCTTTGTAGCCAGATGGTGACATCTAAGGTCAGATTTCAAACTTCTGTTCTCTCTGGATTCGTACGACGTGCGTTACTCTTCTTTTCTCTCTCTCCCTTTTCTTTTGGAAGCAAAACTCAGAAATGGGTTGCATAACAGAAATATTTAAAGAAATGCTGCTCCGGAAAACCCATTATTTATTTTACAAACCACAATTCATTTTAGAATCTCTCTGAAATGATTTATATTTCCATTAAAAAAAAAAAAAAAAATCGTTTGGTATCGTCATTAGAGTATTTAATTTATTAATTCTAGATAGAATTTTACCTGATTTTCTGATAAAAATTTAAAAAAAAAATTATTATGATGAACTTGTTCAATGAATATTTCAAAAACATAAACGTAAAAAATTTTTTGATAACCAATTTATGTACTATCACAAGATCTGGCATTACCGGTATTTAGTCAGTAGACATAATGCATTTTATTTTAATATCTTTAGTTAAAAAACATACAATAAATAAAAATAAACTGAAATCTGTTCGGCAAATTTCAATTTTATCATGTGTAAACATTCGAGAACGGATGAATAAACTTAGGAATATAACAGTGTTTAATAACACAAGAGATATATGAAGCAATTGATTGCAATACTACAAGAATGGCCAATTCAATAGCCACATGAATATAGCAATGTTGAATAGATCAAGAACTTCATGAAGAATGAATTGCTCAATAATCTTTAAAAAGAATATACAAAAGTAAGATAAATGTTGTCATAAATGAAGAATGAAGTATTCCCAATTCTACAAGAAACGTTATCACATTCAATAGCCAAAAGAATGTATCAAAGTTTGAATATTTTAGGCATAAATTAAGAATGAAGTATTCCAAATACACTACGAAGCACTATACAGCTCAATAGCCATGGGAAATTACCAAAAGTGATAAATATGAAACTTCAAAAAAAGAAGAAATTGATCAACGCACTTATAGCCATTAGATATATAAATGTTTAAAATCCCAACCCAAAACATGAAAAGTGATTCAAAACCATACTACAAAACATTTCAAGCAAAAGCCAAATTTTCCAGAAAATTCCTGAGGATTAACGTTATCCACCAAAATGTGCAATGGATTTTTATTTGCTTGACCCTCATTTTCGGATAATATTTCTATTCAAACTCAATATTTTAACATTTCTTTTTCGAATTCTTTTTATTTTCTATTTTAAGCTTAAAATAAAATAAGAATTTCAAAAATCAGAATTTTCAATTTTCTTATTGAATAGTTCAGTATTTTTAGGAACATTTTAAAAACGAATTTTTCTTTTCTGTTTATGCATTTGAAGTATTGTTTTTTTTCCAGTCACTTATTTATGTTTATAAATTAGAATTGTAAGTTATCTGGTATCAAGAATATACTAATGTTCAATTTTGTAATAAAAAGTCTATTTTTCCCCTTTCATAGTTAAGAATTTCTTTTTGTGTGTGATCAGCATTTCAACTTTTAGTACTTGTTTTGTATTTTCTTTGAATATCAATTGAAAAAGAAATATTTATAATTAAAAAAAAATTTTTTTTTTTTTAATTTAATAATTTCTAAATGAAATAAATCTAGTTAAATATGATGAATTATATTTATCAGAATATTAAAAAAAATGTCTTCTGAAAAACGTTCTAAAATTTTGGATTAAAATATTCATTAAAATAAATAAAAACTCTCAATTTTTATGAAAATATAATGAAAAAGTCGTGCTTTCATCGTACAGCTAATTCTTTCAATTTTATGACATTTATGTATGTTTTTTTTTCTTTTAAAATATCCAGAAAAGATTAAATAATAATATTTTTTTATTTATATATCAAATTATCTCATAATAATTAAAAATGTTTAATTTACTGCACATTTCACATAAACAACTTTAGCAACATAAGCAATTTGACAATAAACTTTTTATAAAAAAAAAAGTAATGGTTTGAGTAAAAGTAATTGAGTTAAAAAAAACATATTCTACAAAATGTAGAAAACGAATAAGAAATTCATAATTCTTAAGTTAGTTAACAATGTTAATAATCGCTTATGTAGTTTAATTAATGCTTTTTACTTTTAAAAGTGGAAACGTATCCAAACCTCAAACCAACCAACTACAAAAAGTTATTAAGTTACATTAATTAACCAAGCAGTGAATTTTGATTAGCTGTTTTATTGAATTTAATTTATCCAAAAAACTCTATTGAATTTAAATAATTGTCGTCTTCTACTTTTTTCCTTGCAATAAACAATATGTTATTATATTATTGTTATGGGTGTATTATTGTTATAAACAATATGTTATACATCTAGTATAGTAATTTATTAGATGGATAAAATTGAAACAAACTGTAACAAAAAAATTTTTTTAATTTAGATAATTCAAGATGACGAAAGTACAAGACCGGAACTATTTCATTCTAAGCAATTTTTTTTGTCAATATTTATTTACCAATTATTACTTTTTCCCTTTCCTCTAGTAATTTGTAAATATTTTTTTTACTTCTGTCATCATTACTAAGTGTGCGGTAACACACACCAGCATACCACTGGGAGGATCGGGTTACCATGTTAGTTCAGAAAGAAAGATCAGAGTAGACAAAAAGTAGAGAATTAACATTTTATTAGACCTGCGGGCGTCGTCGGTTCAGTGTCGTTTTGAGCAGAGATGAATCGAGAGGGCGGGTTTTGTTTATACGAGTGACGTAATCGCTTATCATCAATCACGTGCGTTCAGACAAGATGGGCGCCTTGCTTCTAGCGCTGAAGACTAGGGAAGGAGTCATGGGCAAATGAAAACAAAGATTTTTATCTTTTAAAATAAATATAAATAGAATTGAAATCAGATTATTATTCATTAAGTTGTATGATGTTAAAAAAAAAAAAAAAGTTTTTAGGAATTTCATTAACAAATGTTTCTTTAATCTAAATTTGATAAATTTCTTAGGAAGTGCATTAAAAGAATCATTCTCTCGAAGTCTAAGAATGAATACATTTAAGGACTGCTCTGAGGAAATTATTATTTTTAATTACAAACGGATGTTTTATATAAATTAAATTTTCTGAATATTAGTATTTAGAAGCTGGAATATTCACTGAAACTTATTTTCAAAAGACATACAAATTATGACATTTCAAACAATTTCTCCATTTTCATAATCTTGGGAAAATTCGCAGTTTTAAGAATTATATATTTTTAAGAATTTTTTTTTTTTTTTTTTTTACTTTATCAGTAGTAGAAACAAAATATAGGTTTCTTACAATTTTCAATTAAACTAAAAAAAAAAAAAAAAAACTCTTCGACTTTTGTTACAAGATGGGAACTAAACTTTCATTGTAACACAATAAAAGAAAACAAAGACTTATTGTAAATTATTTTCCAATGCATCTAATTTTTCCCGATTCCAAGTTTTTATTCTAATTTTTAATTATTTTTAATACTTTAATATTCATTTTAATTATTCGAATTATTTAAAATTCTTGGAGTTATTTTTTATCAGACATGTTAGTAGATTAGAAAACATACATAATGCTAATAATCAAAATATCTATACGAATTTAATACTTCTTAATATCATATACTGAAATCATCTATTTACATTTCTTCACTAGACTTGTTGGTATGCTAATAGACATTTTTTTTTTTTTTTTTTTTGTTTCATTTAAAAAAAAAAAAAAAAAAAAAAAAGAAAAGAATCAAATTTAAAAAGATTAAAATATTTAGGCAGGTTTATTGATAATAAACAAAATATACCTAAAAATTTAAGTCATTTATTTTAATGGGGAGTATTCGAAATTTATTCAAAAATCAGCAACTAATTTTAATTTAGTTTTGATTATAATTTACATTTTTTCATCATATTTTTTTATCGACCAACTTTGTATTAGTGTATGGGTTCTTGATTTTTTTAAAAAATGTATTCTTTTTTTCTCCAATTCCTCTTGAAATATTTAATTTTTGGTTAGAAGTGACATATTTTTTCTGACTCAAGCACCATTTTCTCGTTAAAATTGTTAAATTGAATTTTAATTTAATTAAAATAGAGAAATTTTTATTTCACAAAAGAAATTGTAATGAATAAGTGAAAATGAAATATATTTATTATATGTATTTTGTATTTAAATTTTATATTTTTAATGTATATTTAATTATATTTGCCTGGTTTTGTTTATATATATATATTTATACATGTATACAATCTCTGCACTAACTTTCTTTTATGTCTAGCTATTTATGAAGCAAAAATAAAAATATATTGCTTCTTATGTGTTTAGGACTATGAATCTGATAAACCAATTTTATTTCTACGAAATCTCTACATTGAAGCCTAACTTAAAAATTTGAAAAATAATTCTAATTAATCTTTAATTAATTTAAAACTGACTATAATTCTTAATGTTGAGTCGCTATAAAATGGAATTTATTAAATAATTAGTGTTCGTATTTAATGTTTTTTTTTTTTTTTTTTTTTTGTTAATATGATATGCTTATTTAGTCAAAATATTTTTGAAATTTAAAAATACAGGTTTTAATTAAAATTGCAAGAATTTTTTTTTGAATTCTGGAAACTCAAATATTTTCTATTATTAATTGCTTAACCTTAATTCTTTAATATTAACCAATAAAAAATAAAAGAACAAATATAACTTTTTATCAAAATGTAATGGAAATGTCGGTGAAAGGAGATTTGACTGGAATATTATATTAACTACTCATAGACATGGATGCCCTATTATTGTAGAAGTATTAAAGTTCAATTACAACGAGATTATATAGTAAACTTCGGACTTTTCTTGTGGAATTATTTTTAATACTAAATTTGAAATTTCTCAATAAAATTAAAGAACATAAATTAGTTTATTTATTAAAGTCTGGAAACTATGGATCACACCAGGAAGTCATTTCAATCAAGATAAATTGATGGTTAATATATGAAATTATTAATTAAAATTGTTGATATAAAGTTTTTATTACTTTTTTCAAATATTGTTGTAACGTTTTTTTTTTTTTTTTTTTTTTAGGACCTTACCCCCTAGTGTAGTAGAAATGCTTTCACATGTTCCACCATCTCAAAGAGCCAGGAATCAACACAGACCAAGTTCTTTACAGCTACTCAGTGTTGGCCAGACACCTACTTATGGAAAAATTGAAAAAGGTAATGACTATGTAGAAAAATACCCTCTAAAATTTTACAGTGAATCAAAAAAATCTCGGTTTCCAAGTAATTATGTTATGGCTCAAAGTTTTGTTTACTTCAGACAGGTACGAATACCAAATCTGATGGAAATTCATAAATATAGTTGAAATGCCATACTTTTATTTCGCTGTCTATTGTTTTGAAAGACTAGTTTAATCATTCTTTGCTTAAAATTATTTTATGATATCAACCAATTTAGATTTAGGCATGAGAGAGAAGATTAAATTAAATTTTAGATGGATTAATGATATTCAAGGTGAATAAGCTTTCTAATTTTTGATGATTTTGATAACAGGCACCATTTTGTGTGTAATTCTTGCCTCTGATTCACGACTTTCTATATATGGGTGTGAGTTTGTTTTTAAAAAGAAATTCACATTTGTGTTAACTGTGGAGAACACACTCTCAGCCTGCCTGAAAACGGTGAAGCATATTGTCAAATTGTATACCAGTCCAGTTTTTAAAGGTGTAATCAAACTCGAAAAGAGTCCCGAATTTATAACATTTTCTTCTCAATCTGCTGTGACTGCTGTCAACTTTTGCCTAAGAACTAAGTAATCAATGCAGAAATCCCCAGATGCATAGTATTAAAACATCAGTTCTTCTTCATTACCACAACAGCCCCAAGGTGGGCCATGGCGTCTGCCTACTGACAGATTTCGAGACAGGAGATGCTTTCTTTTAACGGCGTAGGGTTGCCAGCCCTGCGCTCTACAGTCATATTAGATCGGGACCTACGGTTTTAAAGTGTATTTCAAACCCCACAAACATCCATGGCACCGCCGGGACTCGAATCCGTAACCTTTGGCCCGAAGCGCCAGAGCGCTAGTCACTCGGCCATCAGCCCCCAAAACATGTTATCCTTAACAAAATTTTAAAATAATTTATTCATCAAATAATAATTAAAATTGCAATTTTTTTTTTAAAAAAATATATTACTAAACAGAGAAATTTAATATAAAAATTAATGCATTATATTGCCACTAAGTCTGAAGATGTTCATTAAAAAAGCACTGATGATACAATACTATATTATTATTGAATTTTAGTTATGCTTATTAATATTTGTGTTTTCTAACTTTTATGGATTTAACTACTATTAGGATATGCTATATATTTATTAGCATCGTATATAGATATCGAAATTACTTGAAAAGATATAGATTATGTAAAACAAATTCAGAAAGCACCATGATTATGTAATGTAAATTTAACTTGCCAACTCATTTTCTAAATTTTTCAGTTTCAACTCGTCTAAGCATTTGCTGCTCTAAATTTAAGAAAAGTTGCGGGCTTGGTTAATGGGTTTAAAAGAGCGAAAAAATTTCAAAAAGCACTCAGTTATTCGGACGCATTCGAACCGTGCTGCACTCATATATCACTGGAAACGTTAACGCACACGCAGTAATGGATGTTCGCTAGGTGAAGCCCCTATTAGCGACTGGGAAGATGTCACGAAGCATGTGCCACTTAATGAATAAGTTCCTGTCCTCTGATCTCGTGGCTTTTGGGTAATTCATATCCTGTCAGAAGAGAGCAGCTCCCATTATTCAAAAATCAGGCTGAAAATTCCTCCTACCTAACTAGCTACTTGCTTTTTCTGTCTCAAATAGATTCCAAAAAATGGTATAAGTTGGCGAACTCCTGAAGGGGAACCAGTAAGATTGTAGACTGACAAAAAACGTTTTGAAATCTATCAATCTGTGCTATGTACAGAAATTTAGTTTAAGATCACAGAAACTCGTAAAACAATAAGATTGTTGATCAATCGAAATTTTGAAAACTTACTGTGTGATGTACAGTAGAACCTCTGTAAGTCGAACTTCAAGGGAGACGCCAAATAATTCGAGTTATAGAGTTTTCGACTTACGCGGAATTTGTAAAGAAATATTCGATTTGTAGAGGTTTAGATTCTTTCTAACTTATTTTGAGTTAGAGAGGTGAAATAAATAAAAATTCAAGTTACAGAGGTAATAAACATGTTTATTTGCAACTTAAAAGTTATGTTATGTACTACAATAAAAAATCAAAATAATTCCGAAACAACCTTAAAATTAAAAATATTATGTATTAAAAAGTCAGTTATTATTATTTATTTATTTATTTTTTTCTTTAAACAATTCGATCGTTCTCTATCTGTAGCATTATCTAAGCTATAAAGAGCAGAAAATTCTTTTTCTTCCGAGTTGCTATTTCATAGAATTGGTTATTCTATTTACTATATACTCATACATTGTTTTCTAAGAAACAATGGCGTGCATTGTTGGCAAATCCTTAAAGTCGATAACTTATTTTTCTTCGAGCTACAGAGGTAATTAGTTTAAAATGATCGAGTTGTAAAGGTTGTAAAAAAGATTGTAAAATTAAACATTGCTAATGTTCGAGATACAGAGGTTCAATTTTTTTTTTTTTTTTTTTTTTTTTTTCGAGTCAAGGAGGGAAAATATATACCAAAATGGCTTGTGGGGATTGACTAATTATTTCGACTTATAGAGGGTTGAAATTTCGAGTAATGGAGGTTTTAGGGCTTGAAGGGAAGGGAACAAAAAATGTTTTCGAGTTGTGGAGGTTTTCGACTTATCGAGGTTCGACTTAAAGAGGTTCTACTGTGTTAGAAAAATAGCAATATCAACTTTACATAACATTTTTCGGTAGTACCTTGTATATTTGTCAGTAAAGGGGGGGGTCATGTTTAGCCCTCGTGTGTACAAAATGTCCGTAGAGCCTCAAACCAAACCAGTAAAGGGGGAAGGGAGGACTTAAGTGGCTAAAATACATAAAACTAATTTCCATTTAAAATGACCACCAGCATTGCACATCAGTGCACACTCCTAACCGTAACTGCTATTTATAATATTGTTAAATAATGCAGCAATTTTTTTTTTTTTTTTTTTTTCATAAAGAATTGAGGAAGTTTTCGTCAAGCCATTACAGATTAACAGTTTCTTTTTAATAAAAGAAAAAAAAATCTAATAGTGACAATATATTGATTTGCGTTCATTATTGAATAAGATTGATTGTGCCCTTATTGATTATTGCAAAAAAAAAAAAAAAAAAAAAAATGCATAAAATATTTTATTTGCATATATTTATAATATTTAAAATATTTATTGCTGGCTTGTATATATTATTATTTTTTAAATCGGTGAAAGATTTTAAAATTCCGTCGTAAAGTTGGAAACGTAATAGGGAAACAACGTTTTTTTTTTTTTTTTTTTTTTTTTTTCAAATTTTCGTAAAAGCATTATTTTTCTCTAACACAAATAGTAAGTCACAAAAATTAATCTGTATTTCATCCAAAACTTTTATTCCCCGCAGTAATTACGGAGATTCTACAGTAGCTGGTATCATTGGTATAAAGTTAAATAGACTAATAAAATCGTTAGTTAACAAATATTAAAAACTACCAAAAATGCGTTATCTAAAAATGATCTCTCGTGAAAGGAAAAGAGAATTCCTAAACACCAATAAAATCACTCTATTCCCATAGTTTGAAATTTATCAATTGGGCATTTCAATCCATCAATTGTGCATTTACACACTCACTAACAATACACACTTACAATTAGAGATATGCAATATTTAGCATATTTAAAGACATATAATTATAGATTTGTTGAACGTCTCCATTTCTAAGCCGAAAACCCGAAACTCGGATACGCTCAGGGTGCGCGAAGTATACTTCCTCTCCGTGTGAGAGTCTGTAGGCAACTAAAACGCAGGATGCGTTAAATATAGTTCCTCTCGGATGAAACTTTAAACTAAATGTTTCTCAGCGGGAGTGGAAATTGCGCTGTACTTACTTCTCAGGTGAGAGTCCCGAGGACTACTGACCATTTCTCCTGAACACCACAGAGGACGCTTATGGCAGTATGTAGGGGAAAGCATGGTTACAACTTTATATTTTTAATAAATGTAAAAATGATGGTACATAAAATGTACTTGGTAAGAAATATAATATCATGATTCTAAATAAAATTGCGGCACCAAAAGTAAAAAAATAAAACTTCAATCATATTTTGTGTTGATCACAAAGAGTTACATTAAAAAGAACTATCAATAGATGTGGAAGAAATTCAAAGCAATTTTTTCAATTTATGGATTGGTTCTTTTATGTAATTAGTACTAAAGGATTGTTCATTTTGGGCCCTCATACAAGTTCTATCATCATTTCAAAAAAAAAAAAAAAAAAATAATAATAATAATAATAATATATAATAATAATAATAAATAAATAAAAAAAATAAATAATCCTACTATGTTAAGAGATATTAAACTATTAAATTCCTTTGTAAACTGGAACAATAAATTCCGTAAGAAAATAGTTATTTAAGACTGAGACGTGGAAATGGAGTTTCCTTCTATGTATTCATACAATAACAAACGATTTCGGAAATAAATATAATTTAACACTTTTTATTTTTGTTTTGTAAGCAAGGATATTTATTGCAAAATAAATAATGTGCTTTTTCCGTCTTTTGTGTGAAGACTCATTTTTATTTAAAGAGAATAATTTTTAAAAATTGCTCATGGAATAAAAAAAAATACGGAAAACCCTAACCATCTGTATCATATTCTTCCCTAGAGGGAGGGGAAGAGACACGGAACTTTATAAGACATATGTTAGCGTAGGACGGTGTCAGACCATCAAGAAATACATCACTTCTCTAGCTAAACTGTGCAGTCCCGTCTCCTCTACCTCATCTTTAGCGCCTTTTTGCTTGTTCCTGTCTTGAGAATTTTTTTCCTTTTGTTTGATTTACATGACTTTTAGAGAATTTTGAAACCATTTGCCTGCATTTCCCCCTCACACCCATATATATATATATATATATATATATATATATATACCTGTGATTCTGTTCATAAAATTATTTTGGTGCAATCAAGGCCGGATTTAGATGAAAAGAGGCCCTGGGCTATTCCACTTATGAGACCCTTTCACCTCCCATTTTTAAGTTTCTAAATTACATGAGAGATAATAAAATGCATCATTACTGTGATATATATCAATATGTTAAGTGAAACATGATGTGATGGGCACTAATCTTTATAAAAAATTTGGCCCGGATAATAAATAATAAAAAGTCGAGAGAACACTTACTTGGACATTTATTCTCAATACATTTTTATGTTTGTTTATTAGTCCTATGTGTAGAATGTCGCCTTATTTTCAATTCAGTGTTTTAGTGTTTACTGTTTTTAGAATAGTGTAATTGTAATTTTTCTAACAATTTGAATGTAGGCCTCTCTTGATCTTGAGGCCCTAGGCTGAAGCCTAGTTAGCCTATAGGAAAATTCGGCCCTGGGTGCAATAGTCGTAAGTGTTATGATAATGTGATAGTTCTAACTCGCGTCAATACGACACATAATTAGCCAAGGAAGAAATCAACGGATAAATTATAATACATTATTAAAATGTATGTGTATTCCAGCATAACTTTCAATGGTTTTTCAATGAGGTTCAATTTTTTTTTAACTTGGTTTGTAGCCAAATTTAATGAAATAATTTTTCAATATTTTTTTTTTAATTAACTAAAATTTTATTTTTATTTTTAATTTATTTTAACTAATTTAATTTAATTAATTAGCCACGTAAGAAATCGGTTAAATTATAATAGATAAGTATTAAAATGTATGTGTATTCTAGCATAACTTTTAACATTCAGAGCTTCAATTTTTTTAATTTGGTGCGTTCGTAGCCAAATTTAACGAAATATTTGTTCAATACTCTTTTTTAATTAAATGAAAACTTTTATTTTTTATTGTTAAATTAATTTTCATCTGTGCCCGTCTACATCTGGGACAGTGTCAGACCATCAAGAAATACATCACTTTCTCCAGCTAAATCGTGCAGTCCCGTCTCTCTACCTCATTTTTAGCGCCTTTTTGCTTGTTCTGTCTTGAGAATTTTTCTTTTTTGTTTGATTTACACGACTTTTTGGAGAATTTTGAAACCATTTGCCTGCATTCCCCCCTCTCACTCATCTTTTTACCTGTAATTTTGTTCATAAAATTATTTTGGTGCAATAGTCGCAAGTGTTATGGTAATGTGTTATTATAGTTCTAACTCGCTTCAATATGACACATAATTAGCCAAGGAAGAAATCAACAGTTAAATTGTAGTACACTCATGTCCATAAATTAAGGATGATTCAGAATCACACAGAATTTGAACTCTAAAATAAAAATTTCACCTGTAGAATTATCACACACATCCTGAAGAAGAATATGCAAATTACAGGAAACCACCAGATGGCGCGGATAGTACGTCACAATGACAAGAGTGTAAGAGAAGGGTATATAAGGAATGGTGGCAAAGAAGTAAAATTGTTCACGAGCGCTTTAAAAACCTTTCAGTGCAATAACCGCATAGTTATGGCACAAAGGAAGCATTTGGATGATTTTTTACGTGGTAGAATTATCGGACGACGGGAATGTGGACGTACCCAGCTGGAAGTATCCGAGGAACTTGGAATCGCCCAGAGTGTCATCGCCCAGAGAGGCTTTGGCAACGATTCCAAGATGATGGTAATGTTAGTAGATGTTACAACACAGGTCGCCCCCGAGTTACAATGCCGAATGAGGACCGGTATTTAGCAGTTACTGCCAAAAGAAACAGACGGAGTACAGCATGAGACCTGTCTCGGCAGCTCTCTTCAGCTACCGGTACGACAGTCTCAAGGCAGACCGTGTACATACGCTTAGGGCACATTGGTCTATATGCTCGTAGGCCTGTCAGATATGTTCCACTTACCGCAACTCACTGTCGCCTGCGATTAACCTGGAGTAGAGAGCATGCATTGTGGACACCGCAACAGTGGTCTGGTGTGATGTTTTCCGACGAATCCAGGTTTAGTTTGCAGTCTGATTCTCGCCGGACTTTCATATGAAGAGCGCCAGGTACCCGTTACCACCAAGAGAACACCATTGAACGACACCGTTACGGTGGTGCAGGATGGCTCGTTTGGGGGAGAAATTATTCTTGGTTCCAGAATGACCTGCATGTTCAGAGTGTAATGATGACATTCCACATCTATCGGGATGTCATTCTGGAACAACATGTACGTTTGTTTCGGGGCGCCATGGGTGCTGAATTTCTGTTTATGGATGACAACGCCCGTCCGTGCAAACATTGTAGACGAATGCCTTCAATTGGAAGATATCACCCGTATGGATTGGCCAGCATACTCACCGGACTTGAATCCAATAGAGCATGTGTGGGATATGCTTGGCCGACGAATTGTAGCCCGTCAACCCCTCCCACCTGTCAACCGGAACTGCGGAGGGTATTGCTTGATGAGTGGTGTAATATTCCCCAAGATCAGATTGATAATTTGATACTCCGCATGCCTAGGCGTTGTAAGGCCTGCATTGTATCGTCCGGAGACATACTCCATATTAACCATCATACTAACCATGTTATACTGTTTTTTGTAAGTAGGTTCTTTTTTGAAATTTTCTCCAGGGAGTAAAAATCGCAATTTTTATTAATTATGTCAAACATATAGCATCTTTTTTGCTATTTACCTTTTGTTTAATAAATAGACTTTACAAATAAGTCAAATTTGTTTTGCTTCTGTCTCTTCTGTCTCTTTTTTAACAGTTTGTTTAGTTTAAAATGTTCTATTATATTGGTCTAACAATTATTTTTTGCAGTTTAAATTTCTTTAACGGCTTATATTGCTTCAGAATAATGTTTTCTTCGCAATTTTCGAAACGATAACTTTTAATCTTTATTATAAGCTCGTTACTTTTAATTCAGATTTTTGCACCACTAGAGACAACGCGCGCCGCTGGTAAACATTAGGGCCGAGGTTCAATCAGCTGGCGGCTTTTGTAGACACTGTTTCAAAACCTGAGGAGACTCGATGGCGTTTGTGATGTTCAGCTTCTTGCCTCGTGAGTCGGACTACCTGGTGGGAGTTTTTCGGGTTCTTTCCCATACGATCCTCAAATGCAGGGTAGTTTCCCATAAAAGTGGACTTGATCTAGATCAGGGATGGGCAAACTCTGGCCCGCCGGTAGGTTCTATCCGGCCGCGGATAGAATTTTAATTTGCCGGCCCGAGGCAAATTAAAAGAAATATCTATTTATATATTATATATCCATCTCCTTTTCTAGTTTGATTAAATATTATTATTATTTTTCCCTTTTTTTTTTTTTAAAGAACTGATGATCTTTTTACTTTCTCTATTTTTGTTCAACAAAACATAAATCGACAGAAATATCAAGTACAGACAGCTTTCAATCGGTTAAGTGTGTTAAAAACGGAAGTTCTTTGTTAGTTATAGCTGTAGATTGCCTCAATAGATTCGAACCTCAATAAAAGGAACTTTTAACAATGAAATCGCAATTTCATTCATCTCATTAACATATTTAAATTGTACTATTGGTATATTGTATTTAAAATTTAAAAAAATTTATCTTGGCCTGCCAAATTTTTTTTTTTTTTTTTTTCGATTTTTGGCCCGCGACCGAAAAAGTTTGCCCATCCCCGATCTAGATGTTGCTGTCGACCAAGTGGGATAAGAAACAACAACAAACGACAATTGAGATTTTATCTTGGTCTCTTCGCAAATTTCACCGATATTATTTTCTAGTAAAATTAAAAGTAACAATAATAATAATTAAAGACTAACAATAATTTATTTTCTATAGTCAGGTATGGCCATATCATGTATCTGCTAGTGATTAAAACAAAAAAAAACTTTCCCAAATGAGACTTTTATATTCTCTTTTCCTTTCATTTATCGCGATCTCCCGTTAACAGCTGAACTTAATTTTTAACTTCCTCATTTTAAACCTTTAACGATGTAATGTCTGTTGGATTTGTTGTTTGGCTACTCACTATTCCAAAGCTTCAGTATCTTCGAAATTGAAACTCTTCCAACCAGTAATGATAAAACATTAAAAAAATTTCCGCTTCAAAATCACAAAAGACCTCGCTCTGTTTTGAATATTATTCATTAAAGTTTCGATATCCTCATTTCCCAAATTACCATGCAGTTTCTCCGCTGAGTCACTAGGTTCGAATCCTGGCGTGACATGGATGTTCGTGAGGGATTCGAAACCACTTTAAACTGCAGGTTGCGGTCTGTTTAGCCTAAAATGTGCACAAGATGACCGTAAAGCGACAAAAACAAAAACAAACCGCAGAGTTGTTTTTTGTTTCTATTGCTTATTTTTATTGCTTTAAGAAACTTCTTTCATTCACAAAGCAGGAGATAGAGGTTGCTATGCAATCTGCCAAATCGTCGTGTTAAAACAATTTTTTATTCTCTTGCCTTTTAATTGTATATTTATTGTATTAGTGTTTTATGGATTGATTTTTAACATACGTTGTAGTATTATATAGATAATTTTATATATTTTTTATTAAAAAATTTTTTATAATATAGAATTAAATTGTAAGTATAAAATAAATTATAAGTAAAGGGACATTTGATTACTACATATATCTTACTTCATTTGAAGGATTTCGTCATTAATAACTAAAATCAATATGAATATAACATATAGTAGACTCTTTATCATACGACATTCACCCGATCAGGGGGTGTATTAGGTAATGGAAAGATTTATCATAAGTGGCATGTGTAATGTACACTTATTAAACTATAAATAAGATATTACGAAATATGTTCATATGCAGAATCACGATATATGTTCATATATTAAATCACGATATGCAGAAAAACTAAATTCTTGTTATATAAAACCCTTATTAGACCTATTTTGGTCTATGTCTCTGAAACATGAACTTTGGCAAGTTTTGATGATGCTTATTTGGGTATATTTGAGTCGAAGATTTGAAGGGCTATTCTTGGAGGTGTTAGGGAAAGTGATAGTTGAGAAGACAATACAACGCAGAAACTTATAAATGCTATAAATACCCAGATATTATAAAATTAAGATCAATAGATTAAACTGGACGTCTCATGTATTTAGAATGAATGATTTAAACACTGTAAAAGGGTTCGTTGTGACAAAGAGGAAGAGGACGACCCAAGTTGCAATGAATAGACGCAGATTTGCTGTACTAAAAGTTAAGAATTGGTGGAATGCATGGAAATCTCTTCAAAGGAAAGCTTTCGCTCGCCCTGGCCTGTTGTGCTATTGATAATGATGATTAATAACATAAGTAATTACTAACAGCTCCATAAACGAAATGCGTCAAATATCTGAGAGTTTATTAAAATTTATGTGTTCAAATATGTAATTTGTTTTTCAATATCACATATATCTATTTTTTTTTTTTTAGAGGAAGAAACAGATCCTCTATCCGGAACTCTTTTCAACCGTGCTATCGGCAATAACATTCACGTTTCTAATCAACAAGCATGCACTATATCGCAGCCCTACCACGGAGATGTCTGCACCTATGCACCAACGTATGACAATTACCTTTACCAAATGAAGTCACGCGCTACACCTTATTCTAGGCCAGCTATTGCACCCTATGCAGGCTATGGTGGTACACAAGGCTATAGTCTGTACTCAAGTGCTCGCCCAAAACAAAATGTCCACGAATATTCTCCTAGGTGAAGATGCCGTACCTCATAAATTGTACTATATAAATACTGCTCATGGACTGTGAGAAAAAGTGAGATTTGCGATACTTCTAAGTGCAATATAAATGTAAAAGGAGTTTTGTCTATATGTATAAAATATTGCTCATCCTCGATTTTTGTACAGTATGTTCTTTTATTCTGTGTTATTTCAGTAAAGTTATATATTATTGATTCTGGGGAAATTCCTTTAATAATGCATTTATTGATATTGTGATCTTTTTATTTTTTTCAATTCCTACTATTAGTTCCCACTCTCCCTATATAAATCTTGTTCAAATTTTCAATCGTTCATAAAATATTTTTATTCATCCACTCAAGTTCAAATACATTTTTTGAAACTTGTAGTGGATGACACTTGATGTTAATAGTTTTTTCAAATATTAATTCATTAATTAATTTTAGTTTTTTAGATTTAAGTTGCATGTAAAATAGATAGATGGTGCCAGGTTTATTTATAAAGGACTTTCTGCAATATAGTGAAAATAAGTACTAAAAAAAAAGTGCAATATAGTTTTTATATTACTTGTTTCGTATAACTTTAAAGAAGATAAATTTAAATTACCTTTCATATATATTCAGGGTTTTTTTTTTTAAAGCAATAATAAAATTCTATCATTCCACCAATCAAAAATATTTAAGACTCATGTCCTCGAGCTTTTTATTATTTAGTAGAGAAAGAAGAATCAGTCCCGATTGTCTGCATTAAAAAAAGAACTATCTTAATTACCACTTCATTCAACAGTGCACACGTTTTTTGCGGCTGTTAGCCATATTATATTCAATTTCAATGTGTTATATAACGTTCTGTGTAAAACTGGAAACAAATAAATGTGTAAATAAGTCTTAAAGGCAAAGTTTTGACCATGCTGGAATATGTCGAAAGATCCTTATTCAGTCATAGTGAAGCTGATCAATTACTTACACTAGATCGGCTACTGTCTTAGAAACTGACGGACGTAAAAGATAAAATGCTCACCATAGTTGGATATTAAGGAAAGGTAAAACATATCTGTATAATTGTCCGATTCCTTTTCTGTGCGAAATCGACAAAAAAATTATCATTGATTATAACAAGAATTATTGTTATTAAAAGAAACTACAACGCAATTCAATTGTCAATAAAAATAGATACTTATTCAAATGCTATTAAAAAAAAAAAAAAAAAAACTACTTAATTTCGTTTTTTTTTAATTCACTTATACTATATATATATATTTTAACTGCCAAATTTGTTTTTTACATAGTACATATTTTTGTATAGAAGCACAGTTTACAGAGAGGTGCTGTAAAGCAACTTTATTTGAAAAGCACACCACGACTTCCATTATGTTTAGTTTACTATTTTAAAAGATGAAAGAAAAATAAAAACGCGGAGACTATTACATTAAACGTTGGTAAATTTAAAAACTATTAATACCAAACACATATCTGCAGGATTTAAAGTATTATTAGAAACTGATCCGATTTAGGCTTAGCTATTTAATCTATCTTTATAACTTTATCTATCATATCCACTTTATAAAGCGAGTTAATTTTTTAGATTTCTTCTTAACGGTATTTGACTTTTACATGCCAGTTTCACTTCTAATATATCAACCATATTGATTTGTTGAACCAATTCTACGTTACGATATGATGTTAACAAAAATGTTTTGCGAATAGAAATGGCCAAGCAGATAAATCGTTATAATTTATATAAATTGGAAAAACACAAAAATAGAAATAAAGTAAAAAATGTAGTCTAAATGAAAAGTGAAAATTAAATACTCCACAACTGATACAAATAAAAATAGTGATTAGCTCTTCATTTTATTCATATGGCAACTTTTCTTTTTGAACAAGTAATAGAGGTGAGTAACTTGAATTTCATTGATTATTGCATATTCAATACCAGAAAGAGTAACACATTTGCATTACTATACATTGCCCTTTTTAATGACAACCCTCATCTATTCAAAGCAGCAAGTAACAAAAATTTCACTTCGTGATTCTGCGAGTGTCTTCCTTACAGGAACATCATTCTCACAGGGAATTGCATAGATACAGTTTTTCAAGATCAAAACAAATATCTCTAATAATAATAAACTATAATTGACTTAATGAACATTAGATTTTCCAATTGAATTAAAAATATACAGGGATTTTAAAATAAAATGAAATATATACAAAAGATAATTTTACCAACATACAGTTGAAATGTATAAGCAGAACTCATATGAACAATTAAGAAATCCTTTTTATAATTAAAATAGATTGTTCCAGCAGCAGTATAGATTTTTTTTTTTTAATACTGAGATATGCTCAAAAATAATCAACAAATCATTGACAATTTAAAAATTAATTAATTTAATTAAAAATATAAACAAAAGATTAAATATTGTACCAACTTACATTTTAGCATGTGTGAATATATTTCGAAATTATTAAATATATAGTAATAAGTTATTGTTAAACTCATTTATAAACACTGCTTCTTCTCATATGGTGGTTTGGAAAGCATTCAATAAATGACCATTTGCCAGAGTGTAAGAACATAATTTCACAAATTCTACACAACATATTAATCATTCAATTATAACGAAATTACCACTAAACATTTTTATTGAAGTCATATTTTTACTATCCAAGTTTTCACCAATAACATATCAGTGTTTATAGTAAAAAAAAAAAATAACTAACTTGGTCATTTCATGCTACTTTATTTTACACTGATAGTCGAATTTTTGATGCTACTACCATAAATTTCATCAAAATCAGTAAAAAATTTATTCAGGTTTTTATTGTAATGTAAACAGTCTTTTATTTTTTGTTAAAATGTTTTTACCTGCCATATATTTCCAAATATAAGCAGATAATGTGGTTTTTCCCCAAAAAAATTTACCAAAGTTCAAAACCAATATATAAGCCGGGAAATCCTGTAATGTTCATTATTTAAAGTATTCTATTATTATTTCTGAAGTACGTTTTAATATGTTTATCATCAGAATGAAAATTTCGCTAACATCAGATTTTGGAAATAACGCAGCAATATTGAAAATAAAACAACACATTTTCATAAAACAAATAAGATAAGATTTTTTTTTCATAAACTTAAAAAAATTACTCTTTTTTATTTCTTAGGATTTATTACTTACACCCAGCTAATGGAAAAGTACCAATATGTTTTGCGAGATTAGGGATCTGTATATGCTCGATTCCCATAATTTAACTTAAAAAATTTTTTGGCTTATATACAGAAATATAGGGTATTTATTATTGTTGCCCACACATAAGTTTGTCAATGCCATAAAGTCTTCACCAGGACAGCAACATTTATACACAGATTTTTCTTCTAATTTAGAATTTTTAAAAACAATCGAAACTAGAAAGTTTTTTTTCATATAATGTTTTTTTTAAAAGCAAATATGTATAATTTTTTTTTTCCACTTTTAATCGAACTTTTGCTCTTATAGATTTGCAACTGAATTTTAAATTTAAGATAATCACGTCAATTGTACACGACACAGAATTTCCTAGACATTTTTATTACATTGAATAATCCAAATTATTGTACAAAGCCAGGAAAATTTTTTTAATGAAACAATATTTTATGGATATATATATATGAAAGGTTGCTTTTAGGTACAATATATGAAAGGTTGTTTTTAGGTTCAATATATGAAAGGTTGTTATGTGCTTGTTTTTAGGATGATGAAACAAACTAATGACGGTGTTTATATCACTCGCACGCTAAAAACTTCTATGAAAGATAATTAATATTAACATATTTAATTTTAGATCCCAAAGTTTGATTAAATTACTTTATGGCTAGTTTGATAATATGGATTAGTACACATATAATTACTTTTTTGGTTCCAAAATGCAAGACTGCTTGCACAATTCTAATATTTTTAATAAAAGTTTATTGGAATAAAAATTAACATTGAATTTATTACAAATAAAACTAATTTCTCAATATATCTATATATTCAATATTGAATAAATTCATTGTTTCATGTATTTTTTAAAGCAATTTCAATTTGACAATAAAAGTTTTCATTTTCAATCAATTAAAAAACAAATCCATTTCCTAATAGACAAATTTTAAGTCCTATTGCAGACATGCACACACTGTATATTATTCCATACGTCTATAATTATTTTAATAAATTTTTTTTTAACTGGAGTCACAAAAAAAAAAAAAAAAAAAAAAAAAAAAGAAAAAAAAAAAAAAAAAAAAATTCCACCATATATGCCCAAAAAGTATTTTTCATATTGATTATGCTTTTTATACTTAAAAAAAATGTTTCTGATCAAATGCTATCAAATTTTAAACTCGCAGCTTTATTAACTCAATATTAAGCAAATTTAATGCCTTTTTATGTTACAGACTTTAAACCAAATTATGAAGCATTATTATTTTTTTAATGCAAGCTATAATATCCAGTAATTACTATTAATATGAGTTCGTTTTTTAAATAATATAAATCGGAGAGAAACGTTGACAGCATATAAAAAAAAGTGATCTAAATGTACAGTAAATTTGAATGTTAGCAAACAAGGTAAATTTATTCGATATTGTTTAACTTTTATTTTCTTCCTTTTTTCATAATGTTTTTCCCCATATTATGAATCCAAGGCATTTATGATTTTAGATATATATATATATCTCCCCCAAAAAAAAAAAAAAAAAAAAAACGATTATGCTAATTGCATAAAAGATGGCGCAATGCGTTGAAAACTGTTTACTTACAACTTTTTTTAATTCTAATATTGTAGTTTTCCATTATGTATTTTTTCAATGAAATATAGCAAAGCAAAATATATTATGTCATTTATTATTATGGTAATAATGCACTTTATGAAGGTGATTGATATATGTAGGTCAAGATATTTTTTAAAGAATTTTACAGGATTAACTAAATTACTTTTTATAGAAAAATATTAATTTTAATATATGTGAAACAAACAACTGTAAAAAATTCATTACAAATAATATATTCTAACAAAAATCAATATATGAAATATAATATTGTAGCATGGAATGAGGGACCACCTCTCCGATAAAAATTTGGGAGAAATGATTAAGAAATTATTATAGATCAGCAAATGTAGTTCCTAAATAACCAACATTAGCTCTCTCCAAATCGACATAAGTGATATACATCCTAAAAACAGACAAGAAAAAAAAAAATTGATTAAATAAATGATTTGATACATGATCTTTTTACTAGTAAGAATAAATTATATTTATAATATAGCAAATAGAAATTTTAATACTACGTTAAATTTAAATAGACTTAAAATTTCTATATAGATAAAAATAATAATAAAACTATAAAGTGAAAATAAAATCAACAAAGAGGCAGGATAACATAGAAGAAACTCACTAGCTTTATAAATGTTATGTTTTCAAAACAATTTAATGAAGCTTCTTTTTTGAAAAAAAAAAATAATAATATTATTAAAATTATGTAACAGAATTTTTAACGTTGTAGTTTTTCATTTTTCAACTTTTTGAACATATGAATTCTACTCAGCTGGTAATATTTGATATGAATGATTTTTAATACTTTTTCAAATTCTAAAAGTAATAATTACTTAAAATATTTAGTTTATGATAAATGCATATAATCAACATTTATATATATTTTTCAGGTGTTTTTCCCTCTTTCATATCTATTCGATTTATTGATAAAGTATTTTCAACCTTTTTATAACAATAGAACATTTGTCCTCCCCCCTCCAAAAGCTTTTTTTTTTTTTTTTTAATGTAGTAAATTGTGAAGTGGTTCTGTATTATTTATTCATGGAACTTAGAAGGGAAATAAAAAAGATTGTATAACAGCTTATAAACAGGAAATTGTGATACTTTTCATCTGTCCTTCGGGTTGAATGATATACATTTATATATTGGTATGAAAAACTACAAAAATGGTATTGTACAATGAAACTATAAAAACATTAATTTTCATAGCAAAAAAATTGTTAGTTGGATTGTTTTTCATTAAGTTATATGCATTTTATATAAAAACAACAGATCTATTTGACTTGTGAAAATGTAAACAAAATTCAGTTCACTTTCAATGATGTCCTGGAGAAGACACATAGTTTATTAAATATTTTCGGTACTTACGTATTAACGCCACCGCAGCAGAAGTTACGCTAAAGCTCCAATAAAAAGCTGCCAATGCGACAAAATAGAGACTGTTTTGAATCTATTTTAAACTCTATATCGGTCCACTGAAATCAATTGACTACTTTATTTAAAAACAAAGTGTTTTGAATTTTGAAAGTGTTTTATATATTTTATGATTTGTCACAAAATTTTTAAGTGTAGATTGGCGCCACTTAAAAACCGCCAAATCTGTAGCTGCGGTGGCATTAATACGTAAGTAACATTTTCTTTTGAGATAAAACGCAGTAGATAATATGTATAACTACTAATCATAAATAATACCCACATTATAATTTGTTTGCAATTCAAAAAACTTTTTTCTGCGAGTATTCAAGGAAAAACTTGTATAAAAAGCTGTGTGTTATCGCTTTATCATTATGATTAATATTTTTATTTTGAATTATATATTTTGTTAATGCATTTTATAAATTCCTAGTCTTACAAATATAACTATGACTCCTACTACTTAAAGGGATGGAACTATGTGGTCAAACTTATTAATGTTTCTGTAATGAGTATTAAGCTACCCCTTTTTTTTTTTTAATTTGAAAGTTTTAACCTAATCTTAAGTATCAAATACAAAAATCATTGAACTCTTTTGTATAACATAGGGTTAATAACTTCACTTTTAGTAGCAGTTGCAACAGGAAATTCTAGCAAAAAGATTAATGTAGGACATTCTTAATTTTAGAAGAAGTCAAGAAACTTCAAAGATTTTTCAATGATAGTCAGCAGTCTTTTATAGAATGTAAAATCTTTTCTATCTAACAAGTTAACTTCTAAATATTGAAGCAAACCAGAAACTCCACAATAACAGAGTTTAAACCTCATGAGAATAAATATACATTAATTAATAAGCATGTGGTAAAGAATAAAATTATTCAAATATATGGTCTATGTACTTGGAGACAACCAAAGTTGACTGTGTAATCCATAAT
Organism: Caerostris extrusa; assembly: GCA_021605095.1. Classification (NCBI taxonomy): domain Eukaryota; kingdom Metazoa; phylum Arthropoda; class Arachnida; order Araneae; family Araneidae; genus Caerostris; species Caerostris extrusa. Next base: position 100,914 of record BPLR01002895.1, read on the forward strand.
CCTTCTACTGAAAAATATAGTTCTTCAAACTATGAGGTTTACAAAAAAAAAAAAAATAAATAAATAAATATATATATATATATATATTGAATAACATATTAAAAATGATTAATAATATTCAATTAATAATTGTGAATTAAATTAATTTTCCAGTTTTCATTTTTTTAATTTTAAACAAATTTTACATCATAAATTTAATAATGAATAACATGCTTTCCATTTAGAATAATGACCCTAAATAGAAGAGTCGAAAAAAAAAATATTGTCATGGCATTTTAATTTTCCTGTGCTTTCCGTTGTTAATCAAATCCCACAATTTTTTTTTACGACTTTTTGCAATTTCACCTTTTAAACATACAAATTTATAACCTTTGACATGCCAAATAAATATGAATTTCAACTTCATAAAAAAAGTTCTGCAAAAATTAATGTATCAATATTTTCAAAATTTTAAATAGAACCACCAAAATAATCTCATGGAATTGTTCAGTAGATTATGTAAAATTTAATTGGTGTTGCTGTAGCTTATATAATTGGAATGCAGAATGAATTTCATCTAATAGAACATGCTAAAAACTCATCTCTAAAATAAAAGAGATCTTTAAAAAGTTGGAAAAGAAATTATGATGATTTTACTATTTCTACGAGAGGAAGAAAGTCTATTAAGAGTCCATACTATTTTTATAAGAGGAAACATTCTTTAAAGAAAAGTTAACACAACTGTTTCCAAGAATTTCAATGTTGCAAGCTATCACTCCTGGATAGTCATACAAAAATGCATATACAATAAAATAGCCCCCCCCCAAAAAAAGAACCCTTTTTACTGAGTTTTAAGTGCTAATTTTCTATGCCAAAAATGCAAACCTAATGGTAAATTTAGTTTTTAAATGACATATATCATGTAGGAATTCATTCTTGGCAAATTAGACCACAAAGTTTAGGATTGAAACTTTTTTACTCATCTACGGTGTATTGTACACAGTTGACTTAAGTTGCTCCCAAGTATAATTACAAGCCAATTTTAATTTGATGAAATCAAATTTTTCATAAAAACACAATTTGTGTAAGGTTCTGCTTCTTATTATAGTTTGGATATCCTTTAATTACAACATATTTCAAGAATGTTGATTTCTATACCAATTCTTGTACTTCGTCATTTAACTTGAAACATTTTATTAAACATTAATAAACATGTTATCCAATATTTTCTTTCTTCCAATTTTCAATTTTAATTCACCTTGTAATACATCACATGTCATGTAATATTTTTTAAATTCTGTTGCTTGCTATCAGTGTGGTTTTACTAAATAAATTAGAATTTTTCAATATCCCACAGAGTCTATTCAATCACATAATTTCTGTATAGTTAAAATATCCAAATTATAAAAACGAATTTGCCCTGCTTTGCTTGCTTACTGCAGTCAAAATAGACAGCATTTGGAAATAGATTGGAAGCTATCACAAAACATTTAACAGTGACTATAAAATTTTATCACATGACATACATAGATTAATTCCTGGTATATAGACCATTAAGCGATTTGGTTGTAAGAATATGCATAAATAGGAATTATGGAGATATTCAATAACACTAACCATAATATTTTTTACTTTCAAAGCAACTTTGTGTCATGTATATCTGACTAGCATTCAAGTAATGAATTCATTCATTTCCACCACTAAACCAAATGTTTACAATTCCATGTTATCTTTGATTGGACTACACTTATGCAGAAGATTTTATGGACAATAACTTAATTATATTTGAGTCAATTATAAAATTCTTCTGAACTGATGTTAAATTAATTTACTAACATTCAAATTATATGAACTATTATTATTTCTTCATTTTTTAAATTCCTTATTAAAATTTTATTAACTTTTATAAACAAACAAAATTTTTTTTTTTACTGTATCAAAATTATTGCAATTATGTAATATTATATCAAACACATTTCGTATATTTATCTTAATGATAATTGTTCCTTTGAAGAAATTAGCTATAGTTATTCTATAAAGTTATTTTGAGAAACAATGAAATATTTAGGCAATTAAATATTTTTGTAGTTACAAGATACACTGTAACCATTCATGATTGAAACTGACTGCACCTAATAGAAAGTTTTTTTAAAAGAACTAAGTGATGATATTGTTACTCACTGAATAACATAATTTAATGTTCAGTACTCTGATCAAATACTATTAACTACTAATTGGATGCAATAATCTGATTAGTAGAATTATTCTATAAAATGAACAGATCACCTGGATGATAAGATGTGTAACTATCAAGAGAGAAGATGAATGCTAATATTTAATTTATATATAAAGACAAATTGTTATATACCTGTCTGAATTTATGCCAAGATTATCTTTAACATGATCAAACAGAGCCTTAGAAATCTTCGCATTCTGAGAAGTTCCTAAACTCCCAATGCTTCCTAGTGTAGCAACAGCACACGGATCAGATGTTCCAGCCCAAGACATCAGTTGATCTGGATTTACATGAACTACAACATACTAGAATAAAAAAATATATACATTAAATTTGAAGATATTAGTAACATTTAAATAAAATGAATATATTTTTAAAAATTAAAATTTACTGAAATAGGTTTCTTCAAAATTTCAGCAACCAATTTAGCAGTAGACTTTAAAAAGTCCTCTGGAATCTTGTCCTTAGGAACATTAGTATTGAGAGTAAATGTTGGCATTGTTCTGCAAAAATACAAATTAATGATATTAGCTATTGTTATGTACATTAAAAAATTATCTTTTAAAAACAATAAATTCAATTTAAACGATAATTAATTTTATATATAAGTACTGCCATATTTTTGGGGAAATCATTCTTTCAACAAATATATAATATCTAAGTTAAAAAGTAAAAATATTTTAAGTTTATATTATTAAAAAATCTTGCATGATTAAAATTTATTAAACAATAATATAGTATATTTATTATGGTTAATTTGAAACAGATTTTATAACATAGTATGATTAGCTTCATGTGAATATTAATAAAAAAAAGAAATGTTTCTTTAGGAAATTTTCTACATGGATATTTCAAAAATATTTTTAAAAATTCTATTTGTATATATATATTACAAAATTTAAAAATCGATATAAATAGTTAAATGATTATCATGGATTAACATAATTAAAGATTCGTCAGTAATTAAAATTCAATCTGATTAAAATATGAGAATGATTTTTTGCTACCAAGATCTAGTTATTTTTTTATTATTTGAAAAATGGGCATAAAATGTCCAGGATTGATCGCTAACATTTTTCATTTCACTAGTTTGTGCAAGAAAAGGAAATAATTTTTTGGGGTTTTTCACTGCATATCTGGATTAATAATTAATTAAACAGAAATTTCAAATGTGAAGCTAGTCAACAAGTGTATAAGAACTATATCAATTTTACCATAACAAACATACTATATTATTGTTAAATAAATTTTAATAATGTAAGTTTCTTTTTTTTTTTTTTTTATAATATCATTCATAAATACAAGATAAAAAAGAACACCCGTCCCTCCCCCAAAATAGAAAACAATTATAATATGCACAATGTTACAAAATTGCTTTCGTTTCGGAAAAATAAAAAAATAAAATGAAACAAATAATAATAACCTAATTGCTGTTCAAATAAATTTAATAAATGCAGAGTAGAAGTAGAACTTATAACTGATAATTTTTATCTTAAATTAACAAACAGTTACAGTTTTTAATTTGTCATAAATTTAAGAGAGAAAAATATGCAGTAAAAGTATTGAGAAACAAATTATTTTCACTCTAAATACATTTTTAGGAAAATTTTTACAATAAATAAAAATTTATTTATTTATTCAGCAATAAAAATTTGCTTTTAAAAATACATTTTGTTAATTATTTAATTAAGTGGCAACAAAATTTCATATCATGTGCCCGGAACTGTAGCTATTTTTTAGTTTCGGTTTCTATTTGAAAAGGAGTTTTAAGTTCCCTGTTGCGTTATCGGTAGCATACGTTATTTTATTGTTTGTTACTTATGTGTTGCATCTAGTCTTAAGTATGTTAATATTATGGCATTATAATTGTTTGTAAGATGTTTTACGATTTAATTTTATGTGATTATTTAATTATGAAGAATATCTAGATAATTCTTTTTTAAAGAATTGCTCATTCTTAATTGACAAATTTGAAAGTTTTAAAATGGATGATAAGACAGAATATTGTAAAAACTGGTAAGATGATTCTTATTTGGAATTAAATATTCAAATATTTATTAATGATTATAATATTTAATTCTTATTTGTATTTTTAGTAAACGATATGTAGCTGCCAACAATTTCAGGATTCACAGCGTTCACTGTGAAAGAAATATAAGATTATGCACGAGGTGTTCTGAACCTGTTCCTCAGACTGAAATGGAGCAGCACTTGAAAGAATATCACTCAATGGATACTTGTTTTTTGTGTGGTATGAGGATGGAAAAAAATGGCAAATTGAAAAGCATATAGTAAGTATTAATTAACAGTGCATTTTTGTCTATCATAATTTTCTTCGTGCGTTATGTAACTGAATAGTGAAAATAAAGTTTAGTATTAAATTACTTTTTACATCTTTTTTTTTCTTTTGTAATGAAACTGAAATATCTTTTTTTTCGATTATGACCTAAATGCTTAGTTCAAGAAAAAAAAAACAACCTTTATTGAATTTCTATTTTCATTCCTTTTTTTTTTTTTTAAATAGTTGTACTATATAATTACGAGTATGATAATTTATAATTGATAGGGATTTGATTTTTCTGTGATATGAGCTGCATAAATGTATTTAATGATAATAAGCAATATGCTATGACCATATAAATTGATTTTCATTCTTATTAAAATGCTCATTTTACAATATTATTTTCTGAATAAAATATGTTTCATGATATTTCATATGCTTAGAATAACTATTAATTTTTCTTGATGATAAATATCTTTAAAAAATGTATCTATCATATTGAGTTATTCTGCACTTTGTTAATAAATCAGTATTGCTAAAACCATAGTAATTGTTTTTTTTTATCCATGAATTATATACATACTAATTAACAGAGTTGTGGATTTTTAGTTAGAAAACAGAATTGAGGATTTTTCCTTAAAATTTGCAGTTTTTCAAATAGATATTTAATATTGTTTAAAATAACTGTCATTCATTTTTATATTCTTAATGTTTTTACTTTAATGAAAATTATGTAGAATTAAATCAAATTTCAGGTTATTTCAATAAACATAATTAGTAAATTAACTGTGACCCAAAATATTTTATCTTCAGTAAGAGTATAACATTTTTTTAGTCCTCATTTGTTTTATTTTATAGCATTAAAGGAGAAAATATTGTTTTGCTTAATTTAAAGGAATTCATGTAATTTAAAATAATTGTTAAATACATCTTAAATCCTTAATTTTTAAAATTTTCTAAAAAAATACTGTTATTTTCTTTTGAATTAGTATAATTTTATTTTTTGAAAAAAATATTTTTTTCCAGTATTTTTATACGATTTAAATTAGATAAAAACTAAATCTTAAAAGTTTTCATAAATTAATTTAAAAAAATTTTGAGTATTTTTTTTTTCTATCTTAAACAGATGTAATAATGTTAGATCTTAATATGTTAGTTTAAGTAATATCTCAAAGACCTATTAAAAAGCACTCATTTTTAATTAGAATAATAATTTTGTTTCTGAAAGAAAATAGGGTGATAATTGACTGAGGGAATTACCCTTTAGGGTTTCATATGTTGAAAGCTTTTTCCTTGGGGAATCCCCTTTTCATTTTCTTGGCAAATCCCTTTTGCATTTAAATGTGATTATTGACATATTCTTGTAACATTATACTGTATATTTTTATAATATTCTGCATATTATACTATATATTTTCCTGTCTTATCTATAATAAAATAAAAAAGAAAGTGATTATTTTTTTAAATATGTGCTTAAAAGTGAAAATCAATGAATTAACTGGCTGACAATAAATTACATAAATGTGTTGATAATTTTTGAAATGAATTATTATTAAGCTATTGTTTTTTTATTTAATATTTTCAGAATTTAAATTTAAGTAAGCATAAATCTCAAAACACCGGGTGCGTTCAGTAAGTCAGAATATAATAATTGTGTTATTTCATTCTTTGGTTAAATAAATTGTCATTTACTATGAACTTTCAAATCTATATATTTAAAATCCTTATTAAAATTAATGTTAATTTTCAGTAAGCTACCAAGAAATTTTAATTTGCAGCATTGTATAGCTGCGTTGGGCCTTGTTTGGGCTGAAAATATTAATGATCTTATTTATCCATATGTCTGCTATGACTTGCAAGCTTAATTATTATCCTAACAAAAATTTTATATAACCTATAGGCAATTTATGCCTGTTTGTTGATGCCCTATTTTTACCAATCAGTTCTGTTTTTATACCTGTGACACCAAACTAACAAAGCATATTAAAATAAGTTTTTGATACCACAATTATGTAAAAAAAAATTCCTGTAACTATGAGTGTCTACTTTGGTTACCTAATGGAGGTTATTTCCCAAATGACCATAACTTAATTAATGGGGGCACATATTCAAAATTATAATTTCCAAAGAGTTAATGTAAAAATTATTAAATTTAGTTATTTAGAGAGCAATTAAAAAAAAAAATTACTGAGGTAGATAAACGGAATCTTAAGAATTATTTTGAAAAATAAGAAAGTATTTTTTTTTTTTTTCAGTTTATTTTCCTCTTTACTTAAAAGATAAAAATCTGGATTAGTGTCATAGTTCGTTATTAACTTGGCCTTCTGTTAGTATTTATAATTTTCTATAACTTCAGTCCAGGCCCTTAATTTTAATAGCACATAACAATGTAGAATGCATGTCTCAAATCTCTAATTGACTACAGCTCCCTCTATGGTTCGCTACTGGTATGCTCCTTTATGTTCAGAAAATAGTTTTTTTTTTTTTCTTTTACTAAATGTTATCAATTTTGTTGGCAAAAAAAAAGTGGTTGGCTCAAAGCATTTTCATGTAACTGTTTTATAGAACAATATTTTTGAATTGTTAGGGGAAAAATTTTCACAAATTGTAAGTAATGACCTTATAATCCACACTCCAAAAATGTTATGGTTCTTTGGCTGATAATAGACAGAAAACTATTGTATTTGTGTAATATGTAATGAATTTTGTGTTAAGTGATTTTCCAATAAATTTTTTTCTTAAAAATTAATTTTTTCCCAATGATCTCTGAATTGTTTTTTTCACTTTACTTTTATTTAGTCATTTAATAAAATAAGTTGTATGATTTGAACTTTGATTATTTTTTCACCAGATTTATTACTAGTTACAGGTATGTGATATATATGTAAGTTATTTTTATTACTATCATGTAATTTAACTGAGATATAAGTTTAAGATTCTGTTTATTTACCCCAGTAATTTTTTTATCTAAATCTAGTAATTTTTACATTAACTGTTTGAAATTATAATTTTGAATATGTGTCCCTATTAATTGCTTAATTTAAGTTTTCTATATGGAGAAAAACCCCATTAAATGATCAATAACAGACATTTGTAGTTACAGGAATTTTATATAGATTATTTGAAAACTACAATTGTGTTTTACTTTTACGACTTACGCGTAGAGACACTTCTCATAACGTTTAGCAAGTGTTGAAATACCTTATTAAAAAAAAAAAACCTGCTACCTGGAATGAAGCTTCTCCTAACAGCATTACAAAATTTATTTTCATTGTCAAAGGAGTGTAATGCAAGTTATAGGTTCGTCTGAAGGTGTGGCAATCCGATAATGCCAAATCTGGGCTGCAGGAGTGATGATCAAAAACATCCTAATGTAACTTCTGCTATAGTTTATAAGCATTTAGAACTATGTAATTGAAACATTATTGTGAGCTAATAAGATACTGAAATCAGCATGTTCCAACCTTGTTTTTGATGTCTCTTGTGAGTGTTTTATAATAGGCTTCTAGATTGATTTGCAGGCTAGATAAATAGATAATAAATTTATTTTTATTGTTTTGAAAGTATTTTTATATATATTTTGAGATATGCTGATTGATCTTAATAGGTTTAATTATTATTTTATTTTTTCTTATAATATTTTTGAATACCTATAACAGTGAATTTTATTTTTCTTGTTTATTTCAGGAAGAAATGTGCCCCAAGAAACGAGTGTCTTGCGAATATTGTGAATTGGAGCTTCCCTTAGATGAAATTGAGGAACATACTAATGCATGTGGAAGTCGAACTGAAAAATGCTTGAAGTGCAATAAGCATATTATAATTAGAGATCTGAAAGAGCATACAGATTTTTGCATGAACAATGTAAACACTTTTTAAATGAAGATACCCCTTTAATATTTCTATGATATATTTAGTTAAAACTTAAAATTAGAATTATTGTAATAATATAGATTTATTGATAATCTATGCATTTGTTATTTCAATTTTTGTTAATTGAAAATTTATTTCCATTTATAGATTTTTATTATATCTTTCTAACAAAGTCAATAATTTTTTACATTTGATTTTTTTGATAAATAAATAAGTAAATAATTTTTTATTAATTTATTACAGATTTATGGCTTATATTTTTTATTACTTATTTATTAAATTGTTTACAATTGTACAAAATCAATTAAACATGTCATTTATTTTCAGTGTAAGTATTAGTTCACTCTACTGCTAAATTTAGGATTTTTGCATTCAAAAGTTGTATTTAACTTTCTGAGGATTTTATTATTTTTGACAAATTATTTTAAGTCCTAGAAAATGGGTTATTATATTCTGAACATATATTTTTGAATTTATTTTTAATTTTTGCTGTATTATTTTTATGAGGCAATTATAAAATAATACAGCAAAAATTAAAAATAAATTCAAAAATATATGTTCAGAATATATAACCTCTTCTCATTAGAAGAATAACATCTTCTAATTAGGAGAAGTTGTTCTTCTCACACATATAATGTGATTACTATAATTTTTTCATCCAGTTCATCTTCCTGATCTTGATCTTTTTATTTTCTAAAATTTCAATAAAGTCTAAAATGCACCATTTTACTTTCATAGTATTTAAATTTATTTACTGTTTTTATCAGGAGAAAACTAACTAAATGCACCTATTGGAAAAACAAAATTAAGGCTAACTGTACTGAAAAATATCAATGAAAAGCAAATTAGTTTCCAACAAGACATTGAGTTACCTTGTATCAAAAGAAAAAAATCTTTTACTCGTAAACAAAAAAAAAAAAAAAAAAATGGTGGTAGTAAATGACATTTTAAGGTCATTGTATAATATTATAATATTTGGATACCGAAAGGTTAAATGTTTTTTAATGAATATATTTTTGTATTCAGCTAATTAAGTTATAGCATGAGATGATTCAATATGCTATGCAAATTCTTTTCATTCTAACACCAAAAGAAACATAGAATTTCATAAATTACTTCTTTAGTGATTATATTATTAATTTTAGCTTTTAAGATGTAGCATTTTTTAATATAAATTTCTAATACTTATCATTTTATCTCTTAATATTTTATACTTTGATTTATATATATATATATTTGAATTTATGAATTTTATAACATTCAAATAACTTTTGGAATATATTATCTTCAATAGATAAACAATTTATTTCATATAATACTAGATTTTTCGTATTATGTTTTAGTTGCAGATTATCTATTGTGTTATATTAGTTGTAATTGCCCTTTTAATATATTTCCTTTCTGCTTTTATTTGTAATGTAAATTTGTGTTCTTCTTTTTACTTTGTTTATAGCACTTTGAAAATTGTTATTTGAATAATAATAACAAACTTGGCTATGATATCGTTGTTGGTGTTTTAAGATGATTAAATTATTTTATGAATCAATAAGAGTTATTACCTGCAATCTTGTGTCAGTATATGTTATCTATTTATTAATTTTACATTTATTTTGTTCATTTATCTTTAACTACTTAGAAATTTATTTGGAATTATGAGAAAAATCCATTTTTAATAGAGATAACATGGCCATTTCTGCATTTCTTTCTTAATCATTGAACACTATAAGGAATTTACAAAAGTTCAAATACAAGTAGATCTAATTTTATGGACTAATTTATTATTATTTTTAATTTTAAATGTTATTTAATGGAAACAAGTTACTCATAGTTTTATCATTCATATTCTTTTAACTCACAAATAAGGCAGTTTGTATGTAATTCCATGTATGATTTTGTGATAATTTTCAAAGAAATTTATAAAAATTTATTGCTATTCAAATTACTTCTGTTTAAATAGAGTTCTCTCATATGTAGCTTAAACATTTTCCAAAGTGTAAGTAATAGAAAAACTGTTTTTCACACTTTTTTTAAGGAGAAAAATTTCATAGTATGTATCTGTAACATTAAACATGAATGTAAACTAATAATTTAACAAATCATTATATTTATAATTTTGGGAAAATTAAGGAAGATAATTATTTTACTTATACTATTAATTTATTATAATACTGAGAATTATTCTTTAAATCAACAACTGTTTCTCTTTCTTATAGGAAACATTTAGCCCTGGACTTCTAGCCTGCACATTTTTGTGAACAAAAATTTTCCATTGATGAATTTTCAAAACATATTAATGTATGTATATACAGGAATGAAAAGTGCCTGAATTGCGGTGAGCTTATCATGATAAAAGATATAGATAAACACCTTGATTCTTGCAAAAGAAAGGTAAATTCATTTAACAAAATATTGTTATAGAAATCCTTTTTTAAATATGTATTTTCTTATAAATTGGAAGAAATTACAGTGAAAATGCACTTCTGTGTTGTTTAAATAGAGTGTAACTGTTTAAATAGAGTTCTCTCATATGTAACTTAAAAAAATTTTTCCAAAGTGTAAGTAATAGAAAAAAATTGGGTATCAACAGTTTATATTCACTGTGCTTTTCACTTTTTTTTTTAAGGAGAAAAATTTCATAGTATATATCTGTAACATTAAACATGAATGTAAACTAATAATTTAACAAATCATTATTTATAATTTTGGGAAAATTAAGGAAGATAATTATTTTACTTATACTATTAATTTATTATGATACTGAGAATTATTTTTAAATCAACAACTGTTTCTCTTTCTTATAGGAAACATTTAGCCCTGGACTTCTAGCCTGCCATTTTTGTGAACAAAATTTTCCATTGATGGATTTCCAAAACATGTTAATGCATGTATATATAGGAAAGAAAAGTGCCTGAATTGCGGTGAGCTTATCATGATAAAAGATATAGATAAACACCTTGATTCTTGCCAAAAGAAAGGTAAATTCATTTAACAAAATATTGTTATAGAAGTCCTTTTTTATATATGTATTTTCTTATAAATTGGAAGAAATTACAGTGAAAATGCACTTCTGTGTTGTATCATACCAAATTATGATGCGTGATGATAGCATTTATTATTCATGATAATTGTGACATTATTCAAATACCACAGGCACCTTGACCCATGATTATTTGTCCTGTCACTATAGATATGTAGTAGATTCAATATTATCCAGTAGTACATCCATATTATGCTATTGAGATTTGGAATGAAACTCAGCATAGTTTCTTAAGTTGTTGATACCCATCCCCCTGGAAACACTGAAGTTAAAGAACTAATTGGCCTACTTCAAGCTCATCCTTATCATAGATTATTCTTAAATTGATAAATTTAAAATCAAGTTCTCTTGTTATGATAGCCCTACATTGTACTCTCACTACATTGTTCTAGACTAAAACATATTTTGAATTATATCATTTTGCAGAAATCTGAACCAGTACGTCTGAGTTATGAAATTTAAAATTTATATCTTCCTAGTATGTATTTGAAAATTCTTAGCTTTCTAGGCTTGAATTGTATATTACTATTTTTATAAAAACATATTGTTAAGTTGAGAGTAAAAATTTGAGGCACTTTTTATTTCCCTTTACAATATGCACATAAAATTCAACAAAAAAGTATAAAAATCATAGATTTGTCAATTTATGTTGTAAAACTAAATTAAGATTTTATAAATAAGAATCGTTCTTTTTCTATGCAGGAAAGCTACTTAAGAAATTAGTACTTTGCACATTTTTGTATTGTTGAAATCCTGTGGATGAATTTTCGTCATCTTGGTGTTTGTGAAAGTCGATATGAAGAATGTTTAAATGTAAAAGGAATATCTTGATTAAAAATTTGGTTGCGCACCTAAATGTTTGTCAGAAAAAGGTAGAATTTAAAAATTTTAATTACTATCTCAGTTGTTTTTATAATTTTTAATTACTCTCTCTTGAATCTTGGGAAATTATATGAAATCTTCAAAAGTAATGTATTTCAAGAATACCATTTACATGTATTCAATGATTGTTTTAATATTGAAAAAAAAAAAAGAATATATTTCCTTTAAATTTTGACAAAATAGCATATATTTGTAAAAGATTTTTTTGAGATCTTCATCTCCTCCCTTTGCTTCTTCTTGCTGCCTTCCCTATATCTACATGTTCACCAAAAATTTAAAAATAAAAAGTAAAGAAAATTCTTTCAACATTCATCATAATTGCCTACCTATAATCTTGCAGCGACCTGGTAGCCAAGTGGCTAGTGCTTTTTGGCCTTTGGTATCACAGGCTTCAGGTTCGAATCCTTATGGTGGCATGAGTGTTTATTAGTGGTTAGAATTCACTTTAAATTGTAGGTCCCGGTCTGTTTAGCCCTCATGTGCACAAAATGACCGTAGAGCTACAAACCAAACCTATAATCTGCAAGTTATATTTAAAAAAACAATTGATTTTAGTGATGTGGAGTATGGGTCTCTGCTTATCATCTGTGGATATTTCTATCAAAGTTTCACAAAACTCAATTTCATAAAATTTCAACCAAAAAAAATTTTTCTGCACTGAAATAAAATAGTTAAAATTTTGTACAAAATTAATGAGCGCCACCTTCAAAAGTGATGATGAAACAGCAGCCATACTTTTCCCTAAAGTTGACAAAAAGTGTGACGCATATCAAACATTAGTGTGTTCTAGTAGATGAAAAGAGCTTGGAATCCAAGTTATAAATAATAATTAAAAGGCCTTATATAGAAGGTGGCCAAATTATCAATTTACTATGATACTAATTAAGGTTTGTATTTTTCTAGAAAATATAGAAAATTACAAACAGTCCAAAAAAATATTCTCTTTTTTCGTTTTCACTATAGTACATAATAATAGCTTAAATACATGTCTTATTTCATTATCTTAAATTTATAACATTTTAATATAATTTTGTCATTAAGAATGCAGTTTAAAATTGAAATTTTTTGGTTAATTTTGTACCATGATTATAAAAACCATGAAAAATAAAAGTAAAGAAAATTCTTTCAACATTCATCGTAATTGCCTACCTATAATCTGCAGCGACCTTGTAGCCAAAGTGGCTAGTGCTTTGGCCTTTGGTATCACAGGCTTCAGGTTCAGATTTTTGCTGGTGGCATGAGTGTTTATTAGTTGTTAGAATTCACTTTAAATTGTAGGTCCCTGTCTGAAAAATGGTCTGATGTTGAAAAATGGGTGATTGTAATTTGCAGTTTCAGATCGGATCTCTTATTTTTGGATTGAAAATTATGCTTGTGTGTGTTATACATGAAATTGTAACCAAAAGTGCTGACGTCTCTCCTTTTCAAACAGTTTGATTTAATATGGGTGTTGATCAAGTGTTTGTTGAATTTTATTTGGCTGCTCAGTTTGAACAACTTCAAAACTGATATACTTTCAAATGCCAACCATTAAATTAATAAAAAAAAAAATTCCTTTATGGTAGTGTAAATTTCTTTGCAAGTCAAATGTTTTTCTAGAATAGTGCAATTATTTAATTGTATTTGTATTGCTATGATATAATTTTTATTTTAGGAAACAAATTCTGAAAAAAGACTATTTCGTTGTGAATTTTGTGAAATTTGAATTTCCTGGAAGGTATTTTCAGAGCATAGTTTATCTGCATGTGGATCTAGAACTATAGAATGCATTAATTGTAATGAGATTATTGGAATCAAAGATGAAGATGAACATAAAAATTTGCAATAAGGTAGATATTATGTATATCTTAAAAACAATATATGATTTTATTTTAAATTTTTGAGTATTTTCTATCAGTAGTTTTTTGTTTGCTTTTAACAAGTTTTTTAATGGATTTAAAATATTGCTCCCCATTAATTAATTTCTGAAACTTGTGTCTTGCTTAAATTAGTTAAAATTGCTTGTGTAGTTTATATTAAAAACTACATTGAAGAGGAAGTTACTATTTTATGTAAATATAATTTTTAAGATACATATGATATTCTTAAAATACAAGAAATATTTATTTGTTTCAATTTTCAAAATCACTCTTATTTTTTTATATAATGCAAGAATTTCAAACCAATTTATTACTAAGTATCTAAATTAAAAATATATATATTTAATAGTTTCTAATTGTAAATCCATGCATGATTATTTATGAAAATACTGTACCCTGATGAGGTTGCACTAAAATTTTATAAAAATGCAATCAACTTGAGGCGGCCGAGTGGCCCACATTCTAGTCACACCTCAGCTTCCACGGGTTCAGGTTCAGTCTGGGCCGTGTGTGGAGATATTTGTAGTGGTTTGAAATCCACTGGGTCATGAGTCCCAGTCTAATGATCCATGAGCATTGAAAGGATAATGTTACTCACATCTGTATAGTATATCTTCCAGGCTACATGGCCCCCTGGGTAGTTCTAAATGAGTAACAGCAGTGCAGCTCTTGCTTACAGAATAAAATTACTGTCTCTGCATTGCCAGCTGCATTATAACAACAGTCAAAAACTTATCATTTTGGATAGCTTTAGGTTATTTGAAGAGATTGAAAAATTTAGTTATATTACAAATACATTAGATTAAAATTTCAATATTTATGAAGAAGTAGGTATGTAATTGCTTATACATCTTTAAAGGACAGATATCATTTGATAATTCAGATTCATTTGTCAGATGCACTTGAGGAACAGAAATGCAAAAGGATTGAATTGTCTTCAGATTACTGGTGATGAAAAGCTTCTCTAAATCTTCTTGCAACTTTCTGATCTAAGTATTGTCACTTCCACATTGTTTCGCTTACTGAATCATTGCAAATACTTATCCTTTGTCTCTAAAGCTTTAGTCTAATTTCTTGTCTGCTTAGTAGGCTTTACAGTGCTGTAGTTAACTTCACCCACGTTCTTTTATAAAAATTCTGAAAGGTAATGCATGTCATGAATATTGATTGACTTCAAATTATATAGATTTTTTTCAATGATTTAAAATTAATTCTGAGTGGAACTCAAAAGATTAATATGTAAAACTTGGAGAGCCTTTCAAATTGTTTCATAGGATAAAAATGCCATTTTCCTCTTCACACAGGCATCTACAAATATTATTAGTCATTCTCTAATGTCCAATCTCATTTTTTTCTTGTTTCATTTTCTGAAAATTTAATAATGCTTGTATTAAATAAATGAAAATTATTCCTTTCTTTACTGAATTATGCAGCACAATTTTTAAATTTTCTGGAAAGCCTTTCTATACATCTCATCAATTCTCCTTTAATAACACTTTCCTAGTTTTGCTTATTTGTTTTGACAATCTTTGCAGCCTTGTCAATTATTCATTTACACTTTTGTTTGGCATTTTTTTTTTAGTTTGTTGGATCAGCAATGTA